>KK120944.1:8198-27536 GCA_000611955.2 Stegodyphus mimosarum
CTGTGGCTTTCGGTTCAATCGGTAGTGTGTGTCTTTCTTCGGTTTAATAGTTAATGTGCGTATGTTGGTAAAGGTAAGAGTTATATTGTGTAATATTAGTAAGAGTTATACTGTGTCATGCTTTTAACAATCCTTCGTTCATAAGAAAATATACACTGCTCGACATTGAAAATGCAACACCAAGAAGGAGTGGTCAGAAATTTATGCAAATTTTAGAGTAGACGCACGTTACTGAGTTATGCGAATGATGTGAAATGCGCAGCTCTCCGACGCACGTGAAGTAAGATATAAGGAAAGGAACGTGCAGAATGGGCAATATTCGTGTCGTTATTTCTGCCAAACGAATTATCGAAGAAAGTTGGTTTTTGTCCCGGAGGATACGTGTAATAGGAGAGAATGCCAGGCCAGAAGGCACTTCCAGCAGATAGACGATTTTACGATGGGTATGGTGATCGGACTGAGAAGGGTGGGTTGGTCCTTACGTCAAATCGCAGCTGATACCCACATGGATGCGAGTACGGTGCATCGGCTATGGCGAACATAGTTGGAACAAAGGAATGTGGGAAGAAGGAGGGGTGCAGGTGCAGCCAGAGTGACGTCAGCACGCGTGGATCAACGCATCCATCGACGAGTTGTGGCGGTCCCGTAAGTCACTTGAACCGCTATTCTGCAGCATGTGCAAGATATCCTGAATGTTCCCGTGTCGACGAGAACCATTTCCCTTCGATTGGTTGAACGTGGCCTGCACTCACGGCGGCCGTTAACAAGACTGCCATTGACCCCACAGCATAAACGCCAACGTTTAGAATGGTGCCGGACTTGAGCGATGTGGATGACAGAATGGCGAAACTTCGTGTTCTCAGCTGAGTCACGCTTCTGTTTATCCAGTGACAGTCTCCGTATACGTGTGTGACGTCGACGTGGAGACAGATCTAATCCGGCAGTAACTGTGGAACGCCACACCGCGCGACAACGTGGCATGATGGTTTGGGGCGCTATTGCCTACGATTTCAGGTCACCACTAGTTCGTATTCAGCGCACTATGACGGCCCCAACGATACTTGGATAATGTACTGCGGCCGGTGGCAATCCCCTACCTTCAGAGGCTGCCTAATGCAATTTTTCAGCAGGATAAGGCCCGACCACACAGTGCTCGCATCTGCCAACATGCTCTGCAAGGTATATAAATGCTTCCCTGGTGTACCAATCGAGCATGTGGGGGATGTGATTGGACACCGTTTGCAGACTCTGTCCCTGCCTCGTTCAGAAGACGAACTGTGGTAAATGGTTGAAAGGGAATAAAGAGCCATCCCTCAGGACACCATCCGCACTCTTATCGACTCCATGCCTAGAAGTGTTTCTTCGTGCATCGCTGTCCGCGGTAGTCCTACATACTACTGAGCCGACGCCGTTCTCGCTCTGTATTCTGACTATCATTTTGAAATAAATATCACTTATTGCTGCTTGCTGTCTCTATCTTTTTTCCAAATTTCATCACTTTCTGACCACTTCTTGGTGTTTCATTTTCAATGTCGAGCAGTGTATTAGCTAATAAGAGAATTATTAAAATTAGTAAGCTAATGAAAACCAACGTTATGGAAAGAAAACTATAGAAGCATTTACATTTCCAAAAGTATATCAAAGTTCCTTTTTCTAAAAACAGTAGGTGTATCGTGGTTTTTATTTCTATTTCGTTCAAAGCTGAACTTGTAAAATAAAAATTTTCTATTAGTATATGGTCAAACAAATTAATAGAAAATCCATATTATGAAAGAAATTCATGTCTTACATTGGATTAAAAGCAATATTCTAAGTGTTTATTCGTATATAGTACAAAAACTGTTTATCTGCGTTATAAATTTAACTACAAAGATTCTTATAACAGTATGTAGCCCTTAAATTGAGTAAAAGTGTCAAGTGTATTTTCTGATGGTACTGATATACTTGCGAAAGAAATTCTAAAAACCTGAAATGTCGAAAGATGTTTACAAATGGGCACCATATGATAAGAGTCTCTTTTGTATCTCTAAATGAGTTATAGGTTAAGAGGTGTTTTGAATAGAAGAAGGTAATGTTTCTGAAAAATATACTAGTTATATTTCAAAATGTCTAATAATTAAATATTCGCTTTTTGTCAATTGAGGAAAATTGTAGTATTATCAAATAGAATGTAAATGAAAGACATTGTGGTTCGATTGTGAATTACGATGGCGTTGTATGAAATTTGAATAAGCAAGTTAAGGTTATTTGCTAGAATTAAAAGAAAAAGAATTAAGAAAAGGTATGTTGGGAATAAAAAGTAAGATGTTCGAATAAAATTTAAGAAGATGTAAGAGTAAAACCATAGAACACTAATAACTCACACTTGGAAATGGTAATTTGGATACGATACTGAAGTTTTAAGAATTTCTTTGTGTACATGATGCAAAAAATTGGTAGTTTCCCTTAACCGTTTCCCTTGAATGTGGACATAGATGCAATTGGTATATAAAAAAAGGTAAAATTAGCACAGTGGATCTAAAATATGAAACAATAATGGTACGAGTGGTATAAATTAGTCCGAAATACTGAAATATGACGCAGACTAAATATCAGAAGATGTAAGAAATATTTTGGTATGCGTGGATGGAACAGTGAATATAGTTGTAAAATTAGAAATGAAAATTTTAAATACATTTACAGGTAATCGGGATATAAAACTAAACATGATGTTAGAAACTTTTGAAGACATAAATCTATGGGAGAGAGAAATACTTATATTTAGATATAAATTATATTACATTGTAAACTTGTGAATGGAAATTTCTCAGTAAAGCTAAGTCAGATCAAATTATGTAGATAATCAATTACGATAGGAGAATATAGCAAATATGTATTGAAAATTATAAGGAAATGTCTGAATGCGCAGTAAATGTAAACAATTCATATTGTTAAAAATTGTGTTAATGTCTAAAATGGAATAAATTATTAGAATTATGAATGGTGAGACGTAAATAAAACAGTACAATAAGTTAAACTAGAACTATGAAATATAAACTAAGGACGGAAATCATAAACATAAGAAAAGTAATTACCAGTTATACACTTAAATTAAAAAAATATATATTGGACAGTGTAAGGAAGGTAGAGTTAAAAAAGCTAAACTGCATCTAAAATTAAGTAAAGTAACAAAAATAGCTTGTATGGGAAGTTCGTATAACATAACATGTAAGTTAACACTCAGAGTTAAGTGAAAATTAGGAAAGGTACGAAAAAAAAATAATCTGGAAAATTTAAATTAAAATATTTCAAATTGGAAACCTCAAATATTAAAAACTGTGGCAGCAAACAAATATGCTATTATAAACAGAAAATGCAATAAATAATTTAAAATTAAAAGTTCAGGGAAAACTTGAAAGAATAAGAGTATCAGAATAAAATTAAGTAGAATAATAAAATAAAAAAATTATTATGTAATTTCATTTCCATGACATAATGAATTGCCATTAGATGGAAATCCTTTTCATATTTTTTCCTCTTATATTGTTTTCAGAAACGCGCATTGAATGATATGAACAGACTTAATGGATTTAACGATAGACTAGAACACACAGTTCGCTTTTTCGTCAATAGAGGGCAGCATGAGCATATCACCAACATTAAGATGCAGAAAATATTCACTTGATATTCGTTCCCAATTTTGAAAAATTAAATTTAAATGAAAAGCAGAAGGTTTCCAACTCAACTAGCAGCCAAAAACAACTCGACTCAACTCGTGATGTCATTGGCTACGCCCCCTCGGTGTGATGTCATCGATGACGGTGTCCTTGGCCCCGCCCTCTGTGTGACGTCATTGGCCACGCCCTCAGCTTCTCGCTCCTCTTGGCGCAGAACTGTTATTTTTATACTACTAGTGTAGACTGCATTGGTGCACTAGAACCACCCTCGCGTAGGGGACACAAATTTGTTATTTGTGCCGTAGAGTCGCACATTGTGTGCAGAAGCCGTGCCAGTATAAAACATACAAGCAAAAACGACTTATGATGTTCTCATGAAAATTTTTCCAAAACAGGTTTTCCCAAAATAATCTGCACTGACCAAGGAACTAATTTTACCTCGCAGCTAACGAAGGCTATTTTAGATGTTTTGGGACTAGCTCCCAAATTTTCTACGCCAGGTCATCCAGAAAGTATAGGTGCAGTAGAAAGATGGAATAGGACACTGAAAGAAATGTTGAATAAAAACATTCAAGACCGTTACCGTGATTGGAATTTGCGTCTTCCGCATTTGTTATTCGCGTACCGTGAAGTTCCTCACAGCACCACTGGTATATGGTCATTTTCCAAGAGGACCTTTAACATGGATTAAGGACTTTTGGACTAGTAAGAGAGATATATACCAATCACAGCTTCTCGTACGATTGAATCCTACTTAGATGATTTACAAGATAAACTACGAAGTTCTCACGCTATAGCATATGATAACGCTAATAAAAACCAGAGTGATCATGCTCGTAGGTATAATATGAGATCACGCGAGAAAACATTCGAAGTAGGAGATCAAGTGTTAGTTTCGGTTCCATCATCATCGCATAAATTGCTAAATACCTGGCAAGGACCAGCCACCATCATACGAGTAAAACTAACAAGAGCACATTCTGCTTTTGTTCGCTTGGAAAATGGAAGTACGAGGGACTTTCACGTGAAAAAATTACGCCCATATGTGTCAAAAGTGCAACAGATAGGACTAATCTTTGAACAGGATAATGACTTTGGAAATATACACTATGCTCCCACTGACCAAAATTAAAGGACACAACAAGATATTATAAGGTATATTCAAAATTGTCATAAACGACTGGATGAGCAACAATGTCACGAACTCGCCAATATATTATGTCAGTTCGCAGAATTTTTAGTAGCACTCCTGGTAGTGCGAAAGTTGATGGGCATTCTGTCAAAATTATTCCATGGTGCACTTCCAAAAATTTACGCCCATATTGAATCCCGGTTATAATTCAAGAAGTTGATAGGCAAATTGATCAGTTGCTCAAGCTTGAATTGATAGAGGATAGCGATAGCAATTGGGCTCACCCTGTGGTATGCGTGGCAAAACAAGGAATGGGAATGTACGTTTGTGCGTTGGTTTTAGATTGTTAAATAAATTTACTGTTCCAGACGCTCTATCTAGATTACCTTATGACTCAGCGACTGGGTAGCATTGTATACAGAATAAATCAGGCTAATATAATGTCTGTAACCTTTATGGAAACATACATATATTATGGATGGTATTATTGTATTAGAAGAAATTATTACATATATATGAACAATTAATATAGTTTGTTTGATGTAAATGTTGTTACATAAAATTAAGAATTTTGTTATATTATCATACACTCACGTTTGTGAAAATTGCAACACCATGAAGGACTTACGCGAGTGAGCTGAAATTTTCAGGAAAGCAAAGTAGCGCATGATATGCAAATGATTAGAATTGCAAATCCGTAGCGCATGCGTATGCTGAGCAGCGCCCTCTGAACGGCTGATGGATCCGAATAAATAGACGGCTGTAGCGAGGCGTGTATGGTTATCGGTGGTTATCTGCTAGTGGTAAACGTTAACTCAATCTGTACTTATGCCTCGTCGACGAAAGAGAGCGAGATTTGAACAACTTACAGAGTTTGAACGAGGGAGAATCATCGGCCTTCGTGAAGCTGGATTGTCGTATCGTGCAGTAGCCTCTCGTGTGCAGCGTAACAGCAGCACAGTGATGCGCGTTTGGAAGCAGTGGACGGACGAGTGTCGGACAACTCGGAAATCCGGGAGTGGACCCCGAAATGTGACGTCAGCTCGCGATGATAGACACCTGGTCCGCATGGCGCGGACGGACCGTACAGCTTCCTCTAGACAATTGGCAGCACTGTGGTCAATAGCTACAGGTGTTTCATTGTGTGCTTCATCAATTCGTAGACGTCTGCTGCAGTGTGGACTGCGCGCACGGACTCCTTTATACAGGATCCCCCTAACGCACGACCATCGCCGCCTGCGGCTACAATGGGCCAATCAGCATAGAGACTGGCGTGCTGATTGGCAGCATGTCGTGTTTTCTGACGAATCCCGCTTTAATTTGTGGTACCATGATGGCCGCATTCGTGTCAGACGCTATGCCGGTGAACGCCACCTTCCGGAGTGCATTATCGAACGCCACAGTGGACGAACACCCGGAGTTATGGTCTGGGGCGCCATAGCATATCATAGACGATCTCAATTGCTACGAATTGTGGGCAATCTGAACAGCAACCGGTATATCCGTGAAGTTCTACAGCCCGAAGCTGTTCCCTTCCTTCAAAGCTTGCCAGGCGCTGTATTTCAACAGGACAATGCCCGCCCTCATACTGCTCGGATTGTTAAATCCTTCTTTGCAGCGCAGCAGGTACAGCTTCTTCCTTGGCCTGCGTGTTCCCCGGATATGTCGCCAATTGAACATGTGTGGGATGTCATTGGTCGGCGTCTTGCTCGTGATCCTTGTCCTGTTGCGTCTGCAGACGAACTTTGGGTACGCGTACAAACGATATGGAATGCTCTTCCTCAGTCAGACATTCAAACTTTGTTTGACTCCATGCCACGTCGTGTAGCAGCACTTATTGCGGCGCGTGGTGGCCGCACAAAATACTGATTCTGATCTCTTGTTCTTGTTTGTTTGCTTTGAACATTTAATCATTTATTTGTACCACTACCACTCAACTGTGTATTAAATTGCATTCAATTATGACGATTCCTTCTTGGTGTTGCAATTTTCACAAACGTGAGTGTATATAAGTATTGTGTATGTAGAAATCTTTGTATATGTGATTTTGCATACTTCAATTAAATGGCACATTTAGGGTAGGACTTTATGAGTGTGTGCAGGGGTACAATGAAACAGGTATATTGAAACATGTGCAATGAAACAGATACACTGAAACAAGTGCTTCGAAACAGGTACAGTGAAACTGATATGATCTTACAAGGAATTTAGATTTTGACTGTGCCTATGGTCTCTAAGGACACGTATACGCTTCCCAAGGAGGACGTGTAAGATTCAAAAAAGTTGGCAGCACTCTAGTGAAGAGGAAAAACAGACGATTTTTTTATAATGTTATTGGACTTAGGTAAAGAATAAGTAGATCAGCGTTACGGATAAAGAATCCGTTTTGTTTGGTAAAAAATAACAGATAAGCTTCTGATTTCTATAAGATTGTAAGACTTCAATAAAACTCGATAAAACTTTATTACGATAAAACTTTATTACGAAGTACCTCTTTTTTGTGTATATTTTAGCTTCCATCCATACAGATGATTCACATGTAATGAACTTTCAAATCGGAGGTCTTTTATGGGATTTCCTGAGACTCTGCTAAAACAGAATAAATTTCCACTGAAACAACGATAGGGAAAAAAAACGATGCCATACGGCCATGTTTGCGTGTGTGTCTTTGTCATCTGTAATCTATTCTTATAACTAGAAATTGCTTTCAATTAAAAAATCAGAAGAAATGCGTAACAGGTGCATAATGAAAAAATACCATTTATTTTTGTGGCTGTTACTACTAGTTCATATTTTTGTCTTGCCGTTTCAGGTTCGTTGATTAAGGACAGATGTCTTAACAGCAGTGGTGTCAGAAAATTTTCAATTAACTAGTAAAAGAAGACTAAAAAAAGTCGCAAATGACGTCAGCTATCACGGGATTTTTTGTGATGTCATAGTTACGCATGCACACGTGACCTCTGACGTCATCACAAATTTTCCGTATATTTCGCTTTGTAAATTACAGACTGTATTCAAGTCTTAATCTTTTTAATTAAGTATCTTAGCTTTAACGAAAATTTTAAAACTATACTGCTCATTTTCAATTATTTTAGTATCCATTTCTTTTTCAATTAATTCTCTTTTAATTTAGGTTTCTGTTTTTAAATTAATTTGCGGATATCCATTCTTAAGACATTTCTCACGTTCAGTACTGTTAGCGGGCTTTTGTACTAAATTTTCAAGAGTTGGCAGTTAATTTTTTAAATTCAATGGTTTTTTGTTTGTTTGTTTGTTTGTTCTTGTGAACATTTTAACTGCAGAATGCTTTCCAGTGAGTTTTTTATTCTGTGTGGTGGATCTTTTTCAGATTCTGATTACTTAAGAAAGCCTTGTTTCTTCACTGTTAAATTTATTTTTGTTTTTATTTAGAAGAAGGTTGTTGCTTTAATTTTTAAGTCATTTCCATTGGTTAATTTTTATCAGTATTATAATCAGGAGTATGAATTTCATTTCTTTCTCTGTTTGGGTCCTGCAAGCTGCAAGTTCTTTGATTCAATTCACTATCACCATAGAACTGGGGGACGGGAGGGAGAACTGACATAAAAACTTAACGCACGGGGGACAAGAAAGGGTGGTGAGAGGTCCCTATTTTAACACAAAAGCATTTTACGATATATTAAAAAAGTCTTTGAAATCGCAAAAAGTAGCATAAGAAAATGATGGATGTATGCCGCAAAATCGCAAATACTAAAATTTTAGCACAAGTTTGTCAAAAGTCGCAAATGTACGAAAAAATCGCACTACATGGCAACACTGCTTAACAGTACTGATTTTTTGACTTAGTGTTTGATTTGTTGTTCATTGAAATTATTCTTTTAGTATTGCACTGATGTTCCTTAGTTGTAAGTATGTCTTCTTCACCGGGACTGTATTGCTTGGGACCTGCAGTCCTTTGGAAGGGGGCAATGTTGCGAATTTTGTACATATGTAAATAATTTTAGTGAAATTATGTGTGAAATTGTAGTTTTTTTTAAAAAAAAAGAATGTAAGATGAAAATATAAAGGACCGAAGCTTTGCCAGAAAAGTAAGAATACACGGAAACGTCTATTTAACATTTAGTAAATGGCTCTCTCGCTAAACTGGCGAGATATCGCCAAGCTGGCGTGGTTTTAACGACTAATTTTTATCGCCAAATTTGGCGAGAAATAGCCACAAGTCGCCAAACTTGGGGACCATTTGGCAAAATTTTCCACTTCCTCTATAATTGTAATGGGTATCGTAATTGAGAAAATGTGATTGATCATTACATGCAACTGTAACCGTATCCAGCCCTCAGACGTCATTTTAACCGTATATTCCTCCCAGTAATTTCGAGAAATGAAATTTACTACAGATCTCTTTTGCGGCTGGGTGAAAACTGCATAACACTGGAGAAAGAATCTACTGTCAGTTGTTAGTTCAAAGCTGAATTCGAAATACTGAGATATCCGTGAGGGTTTCATCTTTTAGTTGCACTTTGCACTAAGTTGTGTTTAACGTTCTAGTTTGAAATGTAGCTACTCAATGTAATGTGTGATACTGTGAAGAGCTGTACAACTATTGTTGTGGAAAGTTCCAGAACTGTGAAGTTTGTGTTTGATGAAATACGTTTTATTATGCTAACATCGGTTTTGTGCGCATTATATCTACTACGAGCTAGCGCGCACGCAACAGTATGTTTTGATTGTTGTACCGTTAGCTGCAAACAGTTCAAGCTTAGACAGAGTTTTTTTCCCGATAGCCATGATGGGATAATCGATGTTTCTGCTCCAGTGTCAACTAAAAAATGGATTACTGATGCATTGTCACGACTATATAGACGACTCAGCTCGATCCCTGGTCTTTCAATCGTCACTAAAAGACAGGGATTCAGTTTTACTGCTTCGAAACCTCATATTTGCATGGTGATATGCACTTCTATGGTCTCTGACGAAAACGTTGGTAAAAATAACAGTTATTTGAGTCATTTTTGGAGCGATTTCTTGAATTCAATTCGATTCGTATCATCGTTTTTGTGGATTGGAACCTCTACGTCTACCTATTTCTGTTGTATGCAATGCTGAGTTTGATATCTGTTTCTATAAATCTTGGGCGATATTGTTATCGGAAGGTGGGAAAACAATTCCAGCTACCTGAGGTGGATCAGAATTTAATTCCCATAGCCGTTGTCGATAATTTGTACATACCATCACTGCTTACAGATCAAGTGCTCCACATAGTAAGCTGTAGTCGTTGCATCGACAAGGTCTTTAAAAATTTATGAGGTGTCATGGTGAGCCGAGTCCAATACGAGGTTTGAAAAATTAAAAAAAGCTCTAATACAAGCGACCGTGTTAAAATTTCCAAAAGGCCACGATAAACTTCGAAATTTTGGCAAATGCCTCAGATTATGCAGTGGGAGCGGTCCAAATGCAGAAACGTCAATCAGCGGCGTATTTTAGTAAAGCGTTTAATCCCACGCAGAGATACTACAGTGCTCTTAAGCGAGAAACTCTTGCAGTTTTACTAGCCGTATAAAAGTTCCGAGTTTATTTTTGAAAATCGCCGATTAATGCTTGTTCAGATCATGGGGCCGCAAGACGTTTATATTCAGAAAAAATATTGTCACCAAGTTTGATCCGTCCAGCACTTTAACTTCAAGAGTTTAATTATAAAACACACCCCGGGAAAAAAATACGGCGGCTTTTGCGCTGTCAAGAATAAAGTTAGATGACTAATGTAACACAGTAAAATGCGCTATGCTGGCATGGAAAATACTTGACTCACGAGTGACAATTATTGAATAACCGAAAAGGCATCCTGAATTTTAAAATATTTATTTTTTCCTAAAGGATTCAAATCATTTTGAATATCCGAACATTATGGTAATAGAAACAGAGCCGAAAACTCTTGTTGCGATCTAGGGGTTCGTGGGTTTAGTGTGATTGATGACAACATTTGATGTAGAATCAAAACACAATTTATTCATCAGTATTACAAAAGGCAGTTTCAAAAACGCGTTACAATTGTCGTGAAACTACGACAAACACGCTGAAACTATCAGCAACACAGCCTTCAGGCTATCTGGCTATAAGAGCGAAGACACCTTCACGGCAAAGCACTAAAGTACAGCTTCCGACTCAGTTGATCGCTCGCGAGCTAATCTCTGAACTCAAGACACTACTAGTGAACTCAGCAATTCTAACACTCAAGATACTCTCTCTTAGCTTTTGGCCTGCCTTCGAGAACAATCTGAAGAAAAAACAGTGAGAATGTGTTCTAGAATGTTCTTGCTCCGTCTATGGCATATTGTCAATTCTGTAGGCAAATATCGCGAAATCTTGCAACCCAGCCTTTCTTTGCCACTTTCTGGCAAACATAACCCCTTTTTGCGGGGAAGCTATCTTACCGCAGCTGGGCGTTTCGTAACACTATGAAGTCATTGATAATTTGTTATTTTATTCAAAGACTACAAATCAAAATTAGGAACTTAGACCAGTTATCACAGTGACATTAAATATTCCAAGTAAATTACGATTCTCCGATGTCTGGCCACCTCGGAATTAGAAAAACAGCACAACGAGTTCTTGAGGCGGTGCATTTAGTGTAGTTACAAAAGTTCAAAAGCGCGTATGTTATGTCGTGCCATACTTGCCAGTTAAATAACGACGTTAATTGTAGCCAGGCCGATTATTTAAAAACATAAAAGCAACATTTCCTAACGAATTAGTCGGGATCGACTTGTTGAGCCCATTCTCCACAGTAAAATAAATAAAAATATTTATTTACTTGTTATCGCAGATCATTTCTCTCAATGGTTGAAATAGTCCCTCTGAAAAGAGCCTCGGCTAAAATATTTGCAGATTAGATTCGTTTTTAACTGTCTTAAATTACGGAGCTCCATCAAAATTAATTTCCGACAGTGCTAAGTAATTCTTTAGACAAAGCTTTGAAAAGCTATGCGCAGGACTTGGCATACGCCACCTAGAAATGGTACCTTATCAGCCGAAACACAAAATAGCTAAGCGAATGAATAAGATATATTAAAAATCATACGTTGCTATGTGAAAAACTATCCTAAGCGCTGGGATATCGGCGTCAATCAGTTAGCGTATGCACTCGAACAGCCAACCCTGATACTACGGAGGAAAGTTCAGTCGAACTATTTTCAGGCCGAAAGTTTATTACGCCGATGAACAAATTATTCTTTATACAGAAGCAATGGCGGCTCGTAATAAGCACTGTGGAACTGCAGCACCCCCTATTTCCACTTATTATTATTTTTAATGTTTAATATAATGAACCCTTTTTTCTTTAATTCTTTCTTTTTACTTCTACAATATATAATCCTTAAACTTAATGACAGTAGCCATCCTCCAGTTTATGAAAAAGGTACGAAAGTTTATATGGAACTGCGCGCTTCACAGTTCCAGCGGTGTGGTGTTTGGCTGTTTTGCACATGCAGCATTCGAGCCAGGGAGAGAGAAGAGCACTGTCGCTCTTGCAGTGCCGAAATTCTGGAAACGTGATTATTTCTTACTGCACGCGTGTGATTTTTGGCTGTTCTGTGCAGCTCTTAGGAAGCAGCATGCGAGGCTGAGAGGAAGAGAGCATGCGAGGCTGAGAGCATTGTCGCTCTTGTAGTGCCGTTGCGAGGTGTTTTTTTTTTACTCCGCGTGTCCTCTGTTTAAAAATCATACCCCCCCATTCTTGGTTAGATTATTTTTCAGCTATTCTATTTGATTCATTTTTTTTTTGTTCATTTATGTTACAGAAAACTTTAACCACGTCCTTGCATCCTCAAGAAATAAATTCTGT
Organism: Stegodyphus mimosarum; assembly: GCA_000611955.2. Lineage (NCBI taxonomy): Eukaryota > Metazoa > Arthropoda > Arachnida > Araneae > Eresidae > Stegodyphus > Stegodyphus mimosarum. The sequence continues at coordinate 20,806 of KK120944.1, forward strand.
GACTGTAAGTGAACTTCAAGAGCTTTCGTTTTCACAGCTGTCTCTCCATGAGAAAATTACAATTAAGAAAAGAGGTCGTTCAACCCCTGATATTCTAATATGTCAGCCAGGCATAAGCAACGAGAAGAAATATATTCGTAGTTTCAATTCTAAATAGTACCAACGAAAAATTTGGCTTTGCGGTTGTGAAGTAAAAAATGCTCTGTTTTATTTCCCGTGCTTGCTATTTGGAGGTGATGTAACGTGGACAAAAGATGGTTTTAGAAATATAAACAAAATGAAAGAAAAAACTGAAAAGCATCAGAAGCCAACGAAGCATGTTGATAATGTAGTTTCAATGTCACTTTTAGGAACCGTTAGTATTAAAGAGAAACTTAGTGAGGGATACAGACTTCCAGTCAATGAGCATAACATAAAGGTTAAAAAGAACCGTGAAATTTTGTGCAAAATAATAGACTGCATTTTCTTTTGCGGAAGCTTTGAAACTCCCTTACATGGACATGATGAAAAAGACGATTCAGTAAATCCAGGAATATTTAGAGGATTAGTAAATTTTGCTTCTAAATTAGATTCAGATTTGAAGAATCACTTGGAAACTAGGGCAGTCTTCAAAGGTGTTTCTAAGACCATCCACAACGAGATACTTGACTGCCTATTTCAAATATACCATGAGGAGATACGGACGGAAATTAGGAACGCTTGTAGTTTAATGGCTGACGACACAACAGATGTTTCGGAACACACTTAGATGGTCCTTGTTCTACGGTATGTGTTGAATGGCGAAATATTTGAGCGTTTCTGGGGATTCTTTATTCTAGAAAATCAAACTGCAGATGACATATCAAAATGTATTTTAGAACAATTGGACGTAATTCTTCAAGGAAATGAACAAAAGTTGAAAGCTCAAACATTTGACGGTGCAAATGTCATGAAAGGCAAAAAAGCTGGAGTTCAAGCAAAAATAAAAGCAATTTATACTAATGCACATTTCATTTACTGTTATGTACATCAACCTTATTTTATAATGAGAAATGCAGCAAGTATTTCAAGAAAAGGAAAAATACTTTTTTCTAACATTCTGGCTATTCCAACATTCTTTTCAAGATCACCGCAATGTGTGTCCGTTATAAGGAAGCATATGGCCGTTAGCATTCCACGTCCTTCCTCTACAAGATGGAACTTCAACATACGGACCAAAAACGCAGTTCATGAAAATTTTCAACCTTTAAAAATTTGCCTTGCTGAAATTCAGTCAACATCAAATGCAGATTAAACTATTACAGAGGCAACAGGAATTTCAAAATATCTCAATGATGATAATTTCAAGTTTTGGTTAGAGCTTTTTTATCAGATCATGCCTCATGTTGAAATAATATATAACCAAATGCAATCCAGAGAAATTGGTGTGTTTAAAGTTAATGCATATATAACAAATTTCAAAACTGCAATTTTAGAATTAAGAAACTCAAAGTACTGTGAGAATTCTTCAAAGACACTGATGGCAGAAGCTAAGGAAATACGTGACTTTATATGTATTGGTATAATGGAAAGATATTCTTCCACTAAACACTTAGCAGCTGCTAAATTGTTCAACAAGAAAGGCTTTATTAGTTTCAGGAAAGAACATCCTGCAGAATAAATAGTACTGACCACTGAAGGATATCCAATGATTGACAAAGAAAAACTTGAAACTGAACTAAAAATATTCTGTTGTAGGTCTGATATTCATAAATACTGCAAATTAATTGATCTACTGAAATTTATCTTGGAAAATAATCTAGATGATGTTCTTAGTGAAATTACGAAACTGATAAAAATTTTCTTGACAGTTCCCATGACTACATCAGAGGCAGAATGCTGCTTTTTAACATTGAAAAAATAAAAACTTTTCTAAGAAGCTTTATGAATTCAGAAAGATTACATGCGCTTGCAGTGCTTTCAATATAGAAAAATTTCCTCAGTTGTCATCCAGAGATCAAGGAGAAAATTATTGATCTTTTCGCGCAAATTAAAACAAGAAAAATGGATTTCATTTTTAAATGAATATGTAAAGATTGAACTGTAACAATTTAGGTTGAAGTAATTAAGAAATGTTTAATTTTTCTCTTGTAAGATTTCATGGAAATTTCAAAATAAATTTTCTTTTTATACATGTTTCTTTCCCTTTACACGGTTTTAAAACAAAGGTTAAAATTTTTTGGAACAGCACCCCCACTAATTTAGCTACGAGCCGCCACTGTACAGAAGAGAGCCCCGGAATTCCAAATGAAAGATATCAAAGAGATGATAAATGAAGCAGTTATAAAAAGTTCAGAAAGGGCAAGGCAGAAAACGGAAAATGTAATAGGATAGGAATTGGAGAGAAGTCAATTATAAAGTGGGAAATCAGGTGTTAAAAATTAAGTTGCTCTGGTCGAGTAGTAGAGCTTGTTGAAAGACTGAGTCTCTGTGTGCAAATTTTTGTTTACTTTGAAATAGCTTGAAATTTATTTAACATCTGTGTCTATAATACTGAATTTTAAAATTTTAATTTATTTTACATATTCTTAAATTTCTAAAATCCTAAAATTTCTTCAAGTTGTTTTATTTGTATTGTATACCAATTTAATACGTTTTTGTAATTTTTCTAACGTTTATAATTTTGCTTTTGATTTTTTTTCCAGAAACTCAAGGTGGGAAGAATTTTGGAAAGTTAGTTGTTACTGGATAGCAACAAAGAAAGAGATTGTTGTTCACAAAGTACAAAGACTCTGTGCTGTTGTTCTAAAGATGATAGATGACTGAATTAAGTTTTGACGTTATATGGATGTTGTGAATTGTAGATGAACTTGTTAACACTGTGTTGAAGAATATTAAAACATATTTTAAATAAAATCAATATTAAATACATTTATTCATAATTTATTATTTATTATATTATTATCTAATATTAAAATATATTTTAATATTAGACCTTTTATCTTGTCAAATTTTTAGCAAACTGCTTTTTTTGGTTTAAACTAGCGATGATGTTTACGATACTCGGATAGTTACTTGGCATCATACTAAGATTAAAATGATGTTTGTAGAGACATTAGGAATTTTTTTAAGCATGAGATGTTAAAAATGAACAGCGCCCTCACCGGGACTCGGACCTCTCGAATACGCGCCAAGTGTGGTGATTATTACACGACAAGACATGTTAAGAAGGCAGAAGAAATATATATTATATACCCTCCCTTTTAAAGGACGATTGGGAATTAGGGGGCCCAATCGCCAAATCCTGGTGGTGGAGAATCATCATCCACCCCCTTTTTAGTTCGGGCGCCACTGTAGAGTCATTAGTATATTTTTTTGGAAGCATAAGTCATGAAAAATGAGACAGTGCCCTCACCGAGATTCGAACATTGGACCTCTCGAATACGTGCCGATTGTGCTGGCTATTACACCGCAAAGGCGTGCTAAGAAGGCGAGAGAAATACGTTTATATGTTTCATTAAATCAAATGTCTTTTCATTTTATTTGTCGTCTACATTGAAATCTCCCAACTTAGTAATAGGAACACCTGTGTCTACAGTAAACTCTTCATTGATCAATAATGTGGTCTCAGAATATTTTAATCGATGCGCTAATCAAGATCTTCAAATCTCCTGAATTAACAGTTGGATAAGTTAGGATATATACGGATGCTAAAATCTTGAGTTTCAATTCACAGTTACATCAACCGTACACATACATACTTCTTCTGAATCCTGTATTCTCTTACGCTGTTTAACAGTAAATTCTATTGATACAAGGTCTTTTTTTACATAATTTCGAAATGACACGGTTCACCAATGTTACTGGATAGCAACAAAGAAATAAATACACTTTTCTACCCGAATTTTTTGTTCTAGCACGAATCTCTCGAAAATTTTTTTCTTAATTCTAATTTTGACAGTGTTATCAGAAGTCGGTCGATTTATGCCCACACACGTGTTAGTGGCTTAGTCGACTTCATCAAAGAATTTCTAATTTTTAAGAACGAAAGCTTAAGGGCGGATATATTCCCAATCAAATATTTAATGCTGACGAAACGGGATTATTCTGGAAGAAAATGCCTGAAATAAATTTTATAGCAAAATCCGAAAAATCAACTGGTGGTTTTAAAGAGGCCGAAGATCGGGTGACGTTCTTGTTTTATAGTAATGCATCTGTTGATAAAATGCTAAAGCCTCTGTTTAACGACAAATTCCTCATGCCACAAGCTTTAAGAGGTAAGAAAATTAAACAACTTCCGGCTCATTTGATGGCGAATAAAAAGACATGGATGACAGCTGATCTGTTTACAAATTGGTTCAACAACAATTTTGTTCCTGAGATTCAAAAATATATAGAGCAAAAAGTTTTGGAATTCAAAGTTTTGCTTGTTGATAATGCGCCCAGCCATCCAGTGGAGGATCCAAATATTCAAATGCTGTTTTTGCCACCAACTCGATCAAGGTATTATAGCAGAATGTAAAATGTACTATCGAAAATAAACGTTTGAATATTGTTGCGTGCGTACGGGTTCGCAATAGATTGAATGCACAAGTCGTTGAAAAGTTAACAAAATTTATTCTTTTTGCAAGAAATAAAACAAAAGGCTGAAATACTTCCTCCGAAATATTCGTAATCTCAAACGTTAAACAGAACTTAAAATTTAAAACGGGGAAAATTAATCCAATCTCAGACAGAATTCGCTACAATCAATAACAGCATTAGGTAAACAACAGTTCGCTTAAAACAGCTACAACTGAGCTGAGGTGTTTTAATTCGGCTTTTATAAGCTTTTTAATTATTCACTAGAACATTCTGGTAAAACCTATTACCTGTTTTCTCGATTTTTGTTGATGGCAACAGCAATTACAAGATATTTATTTATTATGCACTCGCTCTTTTATTTTTACTTTTCCGACGTAGCTTTCTCTTCAAAAATCGTCTGCGTTGCACGGGAAAATAAAACGATTTTAATTACAATTCGAAATAAATACGAAATTCGTAACAATGTATTTTACGAACTTATTACGAACTTATTACGAACGCTCATTTCTACGTCAAGAATGAAACTCTGCATAAGTATCTCAGGATTGAATACCTGAATGAATATTTACACAGACTAAATAGAAATTTCTTTAAAAAGGCACTAAGATGTGAACACTTAAATAAATTCTCAGTTTTTGACTACGTAGCCCTTGAAGAAGACTACAACTTAAGACCTCTTGCGGCACATTTGACTAGGGACCTAAACTTCCCGACATAATAATTGAACTTTGCAGTTATTGCTGCAGTGTATATATGTAAATATTAACTTCATCTATTACTGATAGTTAGTTTCAGACTACTAAATTCTGGGAGCAACTATGTAGCATTCATTATTTTAATTAACCAAGTTATTTTTAGTTTGAACTTTCCTATCGATATCTCAAAGTTTCAGTTGCTGCCCGAATTTAGCGCGAGCGAGATATTTATGCAAATCGCATATATCTGATAGCAGTTTAAAAGGCAGGAGTTAACGAGGAGAAGAGACAGCTTATCAGGATATCCTGTCCATCGTTGGTCTTGGTTCCTTGCATTGCGGTGTCTGGCACCCTTGTTCTTTTCTCTACTCTCATCTTTCTTCTCTCTTGCTTCAGTTATCTTGCTTACTTTTCAGGAAAAATATATTAGGAGCACTTTGTTGCAAACTTCAGTGAGCGGAATACACCACATCTTATGTGGTATCCCGGCGATAGATTTCCAGACTAAACTAGAGAAGAGACAGAGTCAAAGAACCTCTATGTAAAGAAGGAAAGGCTCCATAGACGTAATGTAAACCACTTTGTCTGCAACGCCGCTACAAAGAAAAGGGAACATTCGTCAAGGGATTCGGCGCCTTTATCAGACACTTAAAAAATAAACCTACAGTCAATAGGCCAATTTATAACAATCAAAGTATTGCACTTACGAATACAGATAAATGCAATGTACTGGCTGACCATTTTGAAACACAGTTCACTACGAACAACACCCCAGAAAATCAAGAATTCTGGAATGAAGTCTCCCGCAAAGTTTCTGATTGGTTTAACACCCTAAATGAAGATCGGGGTATTGAATTGACTACACCTCAGGAGGTTATTAAAATAATTAAGAAGTTGAGGAATAGAAAAGCCCCTGGACGGGATAACATTAATAATGTGGCTCTTAAGTGGCTTCCTATCAACATCATTACAAGGTACACAGGTATTTTAAATGCTTGCCTGCAAAACAAATATTTCCCTAATATATGGAAATCTGCTAAGATGATTGTTATCCCAAAATCTGGAAAGGATTTGACGAGACCCGAGGGTTACAGGCCTATCAGCTTGCTTCCGAGTATGGGCAAAATTTTAGAAAGGATCATATTAGCAAGAATTCAACCTCATCTGGATAAACTCCCATTAGAGCAATTTGGGTTTAGAAAAACTCTATCCACGACCAAACAGCTTGTAAGGATGAATGAATTCATAGGCAGCGCTATGCACAACAAAAGATATGTAGCCCTCCTCATGCTAGACGTGGCGAAGGCATTCGACCGCGTCTGGCATGAGGGGCTTATTTTCAAATTAATTAGTTTAGCGTTCAGCGCTGAACTGATTCAGATAATCTACTCCTTCTTAACCAGCAGAACTTTCTATGTGCAAATTGGTGATGACCGATCTAATAGTAAACAGATTAATGCCGGCGTCCCCCAGGGGTCTATCCTTGGCCCGGTA
>KK120944.1:36362-56865 GCA_000611955.2 Stegodyphus mimosarum
ATAAATCTAAAATATTTTGTCATATTTATAATTTAACTTTTATTTATAGCTGTTAAAACTGTAAACTAATTTTGATTCTTTTATATTGTTTATTTTGTTAAGTTTTTTTATATTTCAAGTTTCTTGTTTTGAAAGCTATTATTTTTTTTCAGATTGTTATACTTTTGTTTGTAATACTGTAACAACTGCAATTATTTGTATTTTTACCTTATTTTATTTTACAGCTTTAAAATAGTTAAATTGTTGGTATATTAGAATTATGAAGTTTTAGTAATAGACTTATGACAGTAGGAGATTAAATATACTGATTAAGTAAATTTGTACCTTTTTATTATGCTATTTATTGGTTCTCCAAAAAGTTTTGATTTTTTAAAGTATTTATGATAAAAGATGGTAAACAGCAAGCAAATATTTAAACAGCTCTTTCAGAAAATGAAACAATCTTGTATCATAAATGCTTGTATCATAGTGCATAAATAAAACAATGGAAATCTCATGCAGTATCTCATCTAATGAAAACTGAATCAAGATGAGGCAACTATATTTGATGACCTTTACCACTTGTAATTGTAATAGGATTGAAAAATTTTAAGAATCGGTTCACTGCTTAAATAAGTATGAAATTTAGTATTGAATAGGAATAATTTTCCAAATAAATATTGAAATTCAGCTTTTAACAAATGATTCATTTAACTAAAAATATTTAAATTGTGAACTAGATTAATCATACTGATGACTTGCAGACTGTATCCTAAATGAACATATTTAAATTTGAATTCAAATTACAATACTATGAAACTTTTATTGCTTACACTTTTTTGTAATGTCTCTCTGTTTTTGACTATTCATAATTCATTTTGTGTAATTAAAAAACAAATTTAGTTTTTTTAGCACTTTAATATAAAATATTTCACTGAAGTAAACTGATTAATATTGTTACATAATGTGAATTTTAAAATATTTGAGAAATAAGTTATGCGTAAGTAATAGTTAAGCATAAGTAATAGAAGTAATAGTTAAGCATAAGTAATAGAAGTAATAGTTAAGCATAAGTAATAGAAATAAGTAGTAGAAGTATTGGTTAAGCATAGAAGCATAAGTTAATGCATTTAGTCATAATCATCTGTGTTTTCCCTTGTGAGTTATACTGCTGAATTTTTCAGTTCTTTCATTAGATTCATTTGTAAAAATCATTTTGCAGACATTTTATAATTTGTATGCCTTGAAATTGATAAATATATGTTTCAAATGTGAGAAAATGTAATATGTAGAGAATTATTTATGAACAATTTCCTTTTCTTTCATAAAACAAAGGGAAAGGAATTATGATCAATATTTATCCTTCTCTTGGAAAGGTAATTCTAAAATTGGTCATCAGCCAAGAAATGCTGCAATATACCTGTCTTTTAAAAATACATCAAAAAGAATTATACCAATTTGAACTTCAGATATGTATGTATTAATACTATCAATTTGACCTAATCAGACCATCTTTTTTTTTTTTTTTCTTTTAATACAAATGAAAATGTAAAAGTCACTTATCACATACTAGCTGTTGATTTTCATGGCTTTTTAAAGATTTCCAAACTATGGATATTTATCGTAGACAGTAGGCAGACATCAGCACATCAAAACAGAAGAAGCTTTAAAATTTAAAATACAAACTTCAGTCATTAAATAAGGATTACATAGTATATTAAAAAGTAAAATACTTGACAGTTTTCATGAAAATCTTCCAAAATTTTTATTATTCTTCTCCCCATGTATATGGCAATTTGTTTTTGCCTAAACACCCACAACTTCATAAATTCCCCATTGTGCCATGGGCCATCTACCAAATGATCTGGTCAGTGTTCCCTTTACCGTTGATTATGTGGAAAAAATACTGTATTCCTGCAGAAATGTCGCCACGGTTTCTTCTGTTGCACTGTATATTCCAAAAGCACATATTTTAAAATAGAGTTTCAGGAAAAAAATACCATGATTTCTCTATAAAACTTGTTGGAATGCGGAATACAGTAAAAAGAATGAATACAAAAATGGAGATGTTGCTAGCCTGAAGAACTGATATGAGCATGGTTGCTGAAAGAATGGTTATACATGCATGGTTGCTAGAATTTGGCATACTCTGAAAATTTGGTGACACTTCAACTGAGGTGGATGCAATAATACATAAGTACTGAACTTTAAAATCGAATCTAGTTTAACCCTAGATTGACATTACTTTTATAGAAATAAAAAAGACGCATGTTACACATGCACATTAACACACATGTATTCCTTTAAAATGTATAAAACTTTTGCAAATTCATAAAAAGTTACATCAACTAGTGTGGTGATTAGAAAATAAAATAAGGATTAAAGCTGTTTTAAAATATGTTTAATGCTTTTAAATAGTTTCTCATTTAGGCATTATTAAACAATTATAATTTGAAAGATTATCAGTGTGCTGATTAGGAAATAAAATAAGAATTAAAGTAATTTAGAAATATGTTTATTGCTTTCAAATAGCTTTCCATCTAGGCATTATTAAACAATTATAATTTGAATCATCAGTTAAAAGAAATACAAGGAATGTTATGCCATAGTGAATGAGAACACTGAGAACTGGCTGCTTATCAGGCTGTGTGGATATTAAAAACTTTATGCCTTTTGAAATAACTTGTACCAGGTTGCGAGACTTTTAACCCTCTAACCGGCAAAGCCATATATATATACGACCTAGAATATTTTTTGTGATATTTTTATGAACGTATATATATGTGCATATTAAAATATGTCAAAGAAATTAAGGCGTTTATTAAAAGTACATAAATCCAAATATAAAATGCCAGAAAATTTTTACATTAAATCAAGAAAATAAATTTTTCTGGTAGCAGTTTTGGAAATTTGTGCTTTCTTAGCGAAAACCCTGGCCGTTCAGAGGGTTAAAGGCCAGGGTGTAAAAAAAAATCATGTGTGTTTTTTTAAATTAAAAAGTAGATTTAAAAAAAAAAAATCAGAGTGTTTTGATTTCTTTTTTCTTTCCTGTATTAACTTATTAAATGGTTTCCACACATTGACAATTATGAAAGTAATTAAACCTCTGATTAGATTATATTAAGAAGTATACTATATTTCAACATACGAATTAATATCATAATTGATAATTAGAGAATATAATATGTACATAATTTTACTAATTAGTAGCATGAAATAGAATGAAATAGGTTGGTGTATTTTTGGCAACTTAAATTTTAATCATTTACTTACATGCACACACACACATGCATATATACATACTACTACTACTAATAATAATTAATAATAGCAATAATAAACTTTTCCAGTTATATATTTTTCATAAGTGAAACTAAACAATAAATAAATATAACCATAGGAATGTTACTTACATCTGCAACCTTCATGACTTTTTAAATACACTGCATTCTATTATAGTTGCATTACTGGCATTTGCATTAAATACTTTTAACAAAAGAATAAACAGTTTTGCTCTCTTTTCAAACCCTGCTTAATTTTTCAATTTGTTGTTCACAGTTCCAAAAGTAGGAAACATTCTTTCAGTCCCTGCTGATGAAGATCTTGCTGTGCTTAGTAATTCATTCATATCCAGTCCCCATTCTTCTCAATGTTTTTTTTTTTTTTTTTTTTTCAAAAGGTATTGATGTCTATCACTCAAGTGTGGTCAATATTTGAGCACCTTATCTAAATTAAGGGTTTCATATAAAGGTGAAAAACAATTATAAATGTCAATGTTGAACAAAGCCATTTCTATACATATTTATCTTTTTCTAATTCCAATGCCTTATAAGTTGCTAATAAGACTTTATATTTTAATGATAAAATATATGCAAAAAATGTGCTGATGATGGTACTCATTCATTCATGTTTTAAATAATTTTATCAAGATTAACAGAGATCAGGATTTTTTAAGCTGTTTTTCAGATCTTTCTTAATTTTAGAATTTAATTCAATCATGCTTTTGGATTTAATCCAAATAAACTGAAATTTTCCTAATATGAAGTAAGAGATCTTCAACATTTGTTGACTGCCATGTTAAGAGCATTTGATTAAATATTGTTATTTATTGCTTCTCAGTTCTCTTCTACAATTTACCTGAAAACTGGCTATTTTTTACATATCTTTCAAGGAAGTCAATAACTTTCAATATATTTAAAATGGTATATTTAAATCACTTCATTAAATTTAGCTTAGACAAGCCGATGATTTCAGAAAAATTTTTAGTCCAAAGGGGCCTTGTCCCTGAAGGACTATTGTTTTCATTTCGGCATTTTGCATCAGTAACATTAAGTGTTGGTTCACTTTTCAAACTGTTGCCAAAAAATATTGCAGCCCTGTATTATATTTAAAGAAATTAAATAATGAAGAATGTGCATGCATGTTTCTCACATTGTGATAAAACGACAAAGTACCTAGAGCCATAGAATTTGAGTGATGTAATCCTACTGCGAATATGAGCATCTGGAAGCCCAAATTTGAAATTTGTTTTATTAACGATTTCATATTTTGTAAAAACATATTTTGTAAAACTTTAATGAATTTCTGATTAACAAACTTAAGGATTTCAAAGCGAACAATGGCAACATTGTACAGAAAAAGTATTTTTATCTTCAGCGTGTGAGATTGTGTATCGGAAATTCTAAACATTTGCTTAATTTAAAATTAATTTGCGATATTTCTCTTGAACTGAATTTCATGGTTTAGGTGCGAAGAACATGATATTTAACAAATAAATTCGACACACAAATCATTAAAAAAACTCCCCTTTGGGCATAATGTAAAATCTGAAAACTTTTAGATTTTTTTTTTATTTTTATATTTTATTTTAAAAGCATGCTCAGTAACATTGGATACCTTTAAATCCTTGGCCAGAATATTTTGCCTATGTGTTGAACAACAATTGAGATATAAGCTGAAAGTTCTTCCCATTTTTGTCATATTTATACCACCACATACTTTCAATGGCACCACATACTTTCAATGGCTTGCAATATGTTTTTCTATGAATTGTTTCGCATATATTGTCCTGTAACAGAAAAAATTCAACTTTTCATTATTAAATGCCATATGTGAAGGAAATGACTTTTAAAGATTAAAAATATTATACTTTGCAATAATAACTCTTAAGAATGAAAACTGGACAGTGGCATAGCTAGGGTTTTCAGCACCCAGGGATAACTGAAGATATATGTTCCCTCTTGTTTGCCTTAAATGGAAAGTATTTCCTTATAAAACTTTGTAGCATCAATTTGGCACCTTCTGGATGGTGCGCCTGAGGACAGATGTCCCCCTTGTTCTTCCCCTATTTACAGCAATGCATAAATAGCCTCTTAATTCATCAAATTATGTGAGCTTTTTATTTAATACTTTTAATACATTAATATTTTTAAAAAGAGATCAATACTTTTCTTTTGCATGTACTTTTTTAAAAGAATTCATCATTTGTCTTTTCTAGGCAAGAAATATACAGAAAAATCCTTTATTTAGAAGGTGTGTTTCTACACAAACAACTCCATCTGGATCTAGTCCTAGAGATGAAAAAATTAGGGTAATTTATTTTGATAGTTGTTAATTAGTTGTGATAAAGTGTGCAAGAGATGTTTGCGTAACAAGAGAGATATGAGGAAAACTAACTCAAATTTGTATTATACAACAATAAAGTCGTATAATTCCATGTAACCTGCTTGATCAGCCTAGGAACTAATCCCAAAATGAATTAATAATCTTTTGCACCTTTTAACAATGTAATTATTATGGTCAGCTTATGAATTATTTTGATTAAATTTCATTATATACATTTTTCCACATCAAAAGCTTATATGCTTAACTTGCATCAAAAGCTTAATAGACCTTGAAATTGCTTATAAGGAAGGCAGTGAACATTGGGCTTACTGCTTTCAATCAAACTTTGCAGTATCTAAATTTCTGGACAAAATTCATGTTTAAATTGCTGCAAGCTCTAATAGCCTGGTTGGTAGTGGAAGTCTGAAGGTTGAATCTGGCTAGCAATAATGTTATTTTTCATTGGTATTTTTATTTTTGGAAATTTTTATGTATTTTAAATTGAAAATTTATAAGGTACCATTCTATTTTTTCAATAAATTTAATCAGTATATAATAATGTAAATTTAATCAGTATACAGTGGTATATATTTAATCAGTCAATTATAAGATGAGTGATCTAAAAGCAATAAATGCATTTCATAATAATTTAAATTTCTGTTTTATTTGTTTAGTAGTCTATGTCATTAATATAACTTGAAATATTGTTGCATTCTGATGGGTTAGTGGATTTGTAATGATTAACGACAACACTTGATGAAGAATGAAAACACAGTTTATTAGCCAGTATTACTCAGAACAGCTCCAAAAACACATTTACAGTCATCAAAAAACCATGACAAACACAGCTCCTGACTCTGTTCGGTCGTTCTCGGAACTCAAAGAACTCTTGAGACTATCCACACTATAACTTGCGATGCACTTGACAATACACTTGATAGCCTCAACAATGCACTAGATGAGACACTCTCACAATGCGCTAACTTGCGATATACTCGATGGCCAATTTGACACTAGACTGCTATTGCATGTACAGGCAGGGTTTATATAGCTTTTGTCTTGCCTTCCAGAATATTCTGGGCCAAACCAGTAAGAATTTGTTATATTCTCTTGCCATTTTCTGACAACCCTAAACTCATCTTGCAGAGCTTTTGTAACAATATGTATAGCTTACATTACATTCAGCATATGTTTTGTAGTATTTTGAGAAATAAAATGTGCTTCTGATGTCATATATTTTGTACCTATGAGTAGAACCCTTTGGTTTTGCAATTTAAAGTATCTAGCTGTATTTTAAATTATGATTTCAAGATTTATTCTTGTATGCATTTCAAATGAAACATGTAACTTAACAAACTGTGTTTTATTATTATATAATTATTTTATGCTTAATTATATTAATATTTCCTTATTTTCAAAATTATTTATATTTTTCAGCATGGGTATTCTTCGCTTTCTGAGCATACACTTTCTGCTTACTCCTATGATTCTGGTTGCTCTGCTGATTCAAGTATGGCATCCCAAAGTCATAGTTCTTTGGATAGCACAAATTATCAGTGCTACAGGTAAACATTAATACACCATTTATCATATTTCAACTAAATTGTATAAATATCAGAATTTAAGAACTATATTACAGTAATGATAATGAAAAAATAATGATAGTGAGCTATATTACAGTAGTGATAATGAACAGAATAAATGTAAGCATTCATTCTCACAGTTAATGATTAAATAACACAGAGTATTCCCTTACTTTAATTTTTATGATTTATTTAAGGACTATTATACAATTGAATCTGAACATTGTCAACAGTTAGCAAAACGGTCATGGAAATTACACATATTATCTTAGATGATATTTTTTTATACATACACTTTTATTTTTTAATATTTAGTAGAGAAAAATCTGACTGAAAATGTAAATATTACCTGTGCTTGTTTCTATATATATGAACAAATATTTCCTATTTTCTGAGCTGTTTTTATATTTTTTGTATAAAGCATTTGGTGTGTAGTTAAATCACCTACTTAACTTTAAATGCCTTTTATTTTCATTGTTTTTTATTATATGCATCATAGTTGTTTAAAATTTTTTATTGTTTTTCAGAAAGTTGGAATTTTGTTCTGCTGAAAGTGTAGATTCAACATATTATCATGATCAAAATTTAAGTCAGCCTCAGGTATCCTGGAAGGAATTAAATCAATGGGGTAAACGAGTTCCTCGTGCTGAATTTAATGATATGTCTAGTTCTGGGACTGTGCAGCGGCCAATGCTTGGTAATTTGGTACCTATTTGGCAGCAGCATTCATTTGAATGTTGGCAAGCACCTTCTCGAACTCCTCCTAAACAGCACAGTCTTGATTTATCATCATCATCCAGAAGGCATACATCTCAGCAATTTTTTCACTCCAAAGGAAAGAATTGTATAAATTTCAATAGTCCCACTGATCAAAAGAGGAGATCTACTCCACAGCATTATCGAAAGATTCATTCAAAAAATTCAATGTCCTTTGGATTTGACCAAATTAAACATGCCTCTAGTTATACATTAGAAAACAATACATCTTATCCACCAGAAACAGTTGGTACTCCACTTGCAAGTCGAAGGCAGTGGTTTGTTAAAAGTTCAAGAAAATCTGATGGTAGTACTGCTCGAAAAGCAGAAAGTAATGCTTCTAGTCCACAAAGTCCTTTAATGCCTCTAGAAAACTTACAGTCATTTAAAAGAAGCAAAAATAATGTTCAGATTGGTATTAATAAATATGCAGGCCATAATTCATCTACATATAAACAATATTCATTGGATCTACCATTGCATAGCTATAATAACTCTCGTAATATACAATGCAAAGAGGAAATGTATATTCCTGAGTTAATAATTCCCATGCCACAGTCAGTTCAAGGCAAGACGAAGATTTCTCCTGATTTTAAAGTCGACACTTATAAAAGAGAAAAAGCACTGTCACGTCAAAAGTACTATAATTCATGCAAACATATCTACAGCCACCAAAATGATCATTCTAGCTTGTTATGTACAACACCAGATTTTAATATCCCTTGTTGTTATCAAGGTGAAAACTACTTGTCTCCTTTGCAACAGTATCTTATGGAGCAAGCAAAAATTTCTGGTAAGTTTTCAGATTTTTTCATTAGTGAATTTGATAAGTAGTTTTTAGTTATGACCATAAAATTTTGTAAATGATGAATATTTACTGTAATAAAACAAGTGAAACTTGTAACTTTTAATCTATTTTTATCTGTTGAAAATTCTAACCTTAAAATTATCTTGATGCTTTTTACTCCTATGAGACAGTTTCCTTATGAGTAATGCATTGTTATAATTTGAATAATAGTTAGAAGTCCTATCCATATTAAATGGCAATCGCTCACCAAATTGGCATTTTCTAGGTTGTATGCTTCAGTGGGCAGTGATCAGATAGCATATAATTTTTTAAAATACACTGCTGGCCACCCAAATTGCAACACCAAGAAAGACAAGGGATATCACAACAAAATTTATTTAGTCGATAATATGTTGACCAAGTATCAAATGATTAAATTTATAGACTTCTGTGAAGTGTGGTTCCTTCCAGAATCAGTAGCCAGAGTAGCCGCCATTGTTGGAGATCACCGCTGCCACACACCTCGGCATTGATTCAAAGAAACTTTGGATGTGTTCTTGGGGTACAGCAGACCAAGCAGCTTCCACACGTTGCCAAAGTTGATCTGGTGTGGCAGCTTGGGATGTAATCTTGGTCAATCATTCAGCAACCATAGACCACATGTTTTCTAGCGGCGAAAGATCCGAAGAACGAGCCGGCCAGGGAAGCAATTCAATCTGGCGATTGACTAAGAACCCTTGGACAATGCGTGCCATGTTTGGTCGCACATTATCCTGTTGAAATATGGCTGTGGGCAAGCCTTGAAGGTAAGGAAGGACAACTGGCTCCAATACCTCGGAGATGTAGTGCTGGCTGTTTAAAGTACCAGCAATGCGTACTAGAGGAGTGCGAGAGTGATATCCAATACTGCCCCATACAATAATACCGGTGCAGGACCAGTGTGGTGGTGCATAACACAGCTGTTCAGCATCCTCTCTCCGGTGTCTCCAGACTCGAATCCAACCATCATCGTGTTGCAGACAGAAGCATGACTCGTCAGTAAAGACAATTTCATTCCAGTCTGCCGTCCACATCCTTCTTTCATTGCACCATTGGCGGTGGAGATATCTGTGATTCTGCATCAAGGGTAGACGAAACAATGGACGTCTCGCAGACAGTCCACTCTGCTGTAAACGGCGTCGAATGGTGCGCACAAACATTGGATGATGATGTTACAGACTGAATGTGCTGTGCTATGGTTCGTGATGTGACTAAGCGATCCGTCATTGCCATGCACACAATGTTCCTGTCATCAATGTGGTGGATGCGATCGAATATGTCGGTCTGTCGTACCCTCCTGCATCTAACGGTCACATATCCGCATTACAGTTGTTTGGTTTCGTCCAACACGACTACCAATGTCCCTGAAAGATAATCCATACTCTTAGTAGGCCACTATCCTTCTTCTGTCGAACTCGAATACTTGATCAAACGATGATCACTGTTTATTACGAGGCATAATTGATCGTTTTTTTTTTTTTTGAGAAAAACCACAAGAAAAACACAATTGGCGAACTTGAAATCGTCAAGAACTCCAAGCGTTAAATAGCACTTTGAAGTGATGCCACAGGTGCGCGAGATGTGCATCTGCGCTGAAATTCTAATTATTTGCATATCTCACCTCCGCTAATGCATGTTGTAAATTTCATGTTATTTGCATGTTTCCTTCAGGGTGTTGCATTTACAGTGGCCAGCAGTGTATATAGAAAGACGTGTGAGGCTATATATGTTTCTAACATTTAAAAAAAGGGTGAGGACCTTTTGAAAATCAAAATCTGTTCTTTCTTTTTTTTTTTTTTTAAATGTAGTATTTCAGGAATTTTTATATTCCTTACTGGGATTCTGTGATGTTGGGATAGAATCTGAAAGAATATGATAATTAATAAAAGATATAAATAATTTTAGGAAATGGAAGACCAAAAAGTCATTCAATAATGATAAAAAAGATGTTAAAATTTACTGTGACTATTAACAGCAATGATCTCTAGGGAGCTCGTAAGGCTTAGCTTTCTGAAATTTCTCTCTAATTTGCTAGCAGCTTTTTTTTGCTTGTTTGTTTGGTCCAACAGAAAAGTGTATGTTGTGTGTCATAATCATGATTTGCCTTCCATCATAATTGTCTTTCTATTCCTGAGAATAAGGATTTTGTTTGGTTTTGTTTAAATGCAATCAGACACATTGTAGAAAGCATAACTTAAAATGGGTGTTGATCAATACTGATTGTTTTCAAAAAAGTTATTATTCGTTATCAAATTGTTTAACATCAAGATGAGGAGATGAAATTTCATCGTTTAGTTTTCCGTACATATACAAACACATATCAGATTTAATGGCAACCATTTTAAATGGAAGCATTTTAAGAAAATTGAATCCTCAACTTTATGTAAAAGCTTTTTGGAAACTCATTGCTTGACGTTAAAATCTCCTAGAAGATGAATTAACACAAAAGAAAAAGAAAATAATGAGTGACAGCTTTTAGCATAAATGAATGCTACATAATTAAATTTATTTGCTATTTTATGTAAGTTCTATGATATTTTATTATTTTTATTTTCTAAATTTTAGAGTTCTTATTTTAGAATATTTTCTTGTTCATGTACAATAATTTATATTTTCTGTTTTATAAAAAGTAAAACATTTAATTAGAATTTGATGTTTTGTTTTTAAGGTAAAGTGTGAGCTCTTTTTTAAAATTTTCACAACTGACAATTAACAACATTAATTGCCTTTTCACTGAATTATAGAGATTAGATTTTCTTTGATTCACAGAGAAGAGTTATAATAAATCCAAGTCCACAGTAAGGAGCATATCTTATTCTATATGCGTCATAAAAGCAAAAAAAATGTGATAACATTTTTTTAAGTAACACTTTTTACTTTGCATTTTTTTTTTTTTTTTTTTTCATATACAGAAGTTGGAACAACTATAAAAATCTTGCAACTTGAATGAATTTGCAGTTAAGAAGTGAAACTTCCACAAGTTCTGTATTTTGTCATACCTGACATATCTTCAAAATGCAGAATCTGCCCATTTCTGCAAAAAGTAAATTTAAATAAGACCAAAAGGAAATGTGATATAAAGTATGATAGGGAAAATTTTGTATTACAACTTTTTACAGAGAGATAGAAAAAATTAATAAAGTGCATATTCACCCCTGACGGAAATACAATAAAAGTTTGATTATCTGACATTCAATTAACCAGAAAGCTCAAATAAGTGGATTTCTTATTTTAAAAACTTTTTTTTTAAAGAGAGATATGTTCCTTTAAACTTTTGCTGGAATGACTGATGGAAATTTGACATATTCACTGTCAATTTTCATTGTTATTGAAATTTCGTAATCGAATATGATGTTTTGCTTTGGGATTTATATCTGGAATGCTTCCTCTCTTCTGAAATCTTATATAGTTTAAATGTAAGCATTTGATATTGAAGCTAGTGAAAATAAAATGACTTTTCTTATACTTTTAGACCAAAAACGTTTTCTTCCTTTCATTTGATTTTTCTACCATGAATTTAATTTTTTATACACTGAATTATTTGAAGTTTTCACATGTCCTGAATTTGGTATTTCCTAAGCTTTCTAGATAGTCAAGTTTGTACTGTAGAAGCTTTAAAGTGATTTTTCATACTGCATGTTAGATTATTTGGTAGTTCCTGCAATTACAGAGAATATTCACAACGAATAGCAGCTTGAAACTCCTTGAGAGTTCTAGATGGAGCAGTAGTGATGCAGATTGTCATCTTGGACATGTTCTGTTGAATTTAAATCCACATAATATGTGTCTACTGTATACATTGGATTCCTTTGTCTTCTAGCTAATTGGCCACTAGTGCAATGCAATAGGGCTGAACATTATCATCCATTAGAAGAAAGTTATTACTGATTGAATGTTTAAGGGAGGGAGAAAACTTGGTATCAGGATCAGGAATCCTTGTATTTGTGAATCGGGAATAATTTGTATAATCAGGAATCTCATATCTGTAACATTCATAATTGCCCTACAGGAAGTATATAGGCTAGTGCAGCCATGCAAAGTGATGGTAGCTCATACCGTAATTTTTCTGTACTATGCCTTTCATGGATATTTTCAGGCTTTTTGCATACATTCTGCTTCCTGAAATCACTCTCCAAAGAAAAATTGATTCATCAATAAATAGAACTCCAGTCCATGGTACTTTAATCACAATAGTCTCCCTTGAAGTACAAAATGGCACTTTTCACTAATCGAGTTAGTGGGATCCAAATCATGATTTTCCTTTGCGTACAAGCATCTTTTATACAGCCTATTACTCATGGTATATCTGGATAATAGAGTTTCTGTAGCTGCCTTGAATTTGTTTGAAATCTAGGCTGGCATCATTTGTATACTTCTTGTAGTAGTCATGGCCAAATAATGCTTTTGTGAGTCTGTTGTAGCACATTTTCAACCTTGACCTGAGTGTCTGCACAAATGTCTTCAGAACCTTTTCCAGATTTTTGATGTAACATTTGTGACTACTTTTAAATCTGTGCGGATTTGTGTCAGTATTGCCATTTCTCACAATCCGTCAGCTACTTTCCCAGCAGCATTTTCCACTTTCCATGTGCAAAAATGTTATCCAATTATTCATACAATTTCTGAAATTAGAATTTGAAATGTGCCTCTGAAGTACTTTTGCATTCCTTTCCACATGATTGGATGGACAAAAAAATTTGCATATTTCTATGCAGTGAAGGTAGATCGATCCCATTACACCGTGTGGTCCAACCTTTCATTATCTGAGGGGCAATCAAACTTTAGTATAGGAAAGTGAGGACCAGAGATATTAAAGAAAGAAAATTAATTACGTATAAATCACTAGTTTAATATATCAGTTTATTTTACAGTCCAGAAATCAAGGTGATGATTGGCACTGTTTTTTTGATAAAAGTTGATCAGTGTGCACTGTAACTTCAGTAAGGCGTCTCACGCTCGATTCCAGTGAATCGCTTTCAGTGTGCTTTCTCATTTTTGATTTGTCTGAGAGCAGAAAAAGCAGTTTCACACACATATGTACTGCCAAACAGTGTTAACATTTGCTGAGAGAATTTAAGCAGTTTGGGAAAACATTCTTTAGAAATCAATTTCCAGAAATTTTCAAGGGCATCACACTTTTTAATCTGGTGGAATGGATCTGCCTGAAGATCACAAATTTCCACTTGAAAATTGCAAAGCACCTCACTAACTTCAATCTTCATGTGTTTTTTTAACAGTGAAAGTTTTGTTGTTGTTCTTTCAGCTGCTGACAAAATAAGTTTTCCATATTATTCACCTTCAGTGCAATTTGCATTGTATTAAGTTTTTTGCAAAAGCTTTCAGTATGCCTATAAAGGTGGGATATATATATATATATATATATTTTTTGCCTTGTAGTTTCAGGTTTAAAGCATTAACATGGGATGCTAAAATCTGTAAGAAACGTAAGATTATTTAAAAACTTTACTTCTTCCAGTTTTTCTTAATGCTCATGTTCAATGTTTTCTTTTTTGAGGAAAGCAAGAATTTAATTCCTCAACCCAAAAAACTGTTGCAGGCAATTTCCAGCACTTATCCCGTGCATTTGACAATACAATGAAATGTCACCATACTCAGCATCCAAACTGTCCAGAAGTGCAATAAATGCTCTGTGTCTCTTGGCTTTATTTCCTCCTCTTATTAAATTGACGGTATTTACAACTGTTTTCATTGTGTCACTGAACCTTATTATTTTTACACAGAGAATAATTTTTACACAGGGAGCCTACTGATGGATAATGCATTGGAAAAACAAACAATCTATGCCTTTTTCTTTACACAGCCCTACTAACCCAGTTCTATGACCAACCATTGCTTTAGCTTCATCTGTTGCAATGCTATAGCATTTCCTGAAACTTCCATATTTAGAAATGACATTATCCACTGCATCGAATATGTCAGTATTTTTGATGCTAGTTTCTAATGACTCATTTGAACAAGTTCTTCATGAATTTCAAATTCTTCATTTATTATTTTGACAAAGATAAGGAGCTGGCTGATGTCAGCTATATCTATGCTGTCATCTAGAACCCAGAGAGTAAAATTTGCATTTTCCCAAAATGCCCTTAATAGTGTCTGAAACTTTGTTACCCATATCATTAATTCCTTATTTACTATCTGATAAGACAAAGAAACTGTTTCAAAACTTTTAGCCATATTATTATCTCCAAATGAAGATGCCATTTCTATAGCAAATCTTTTAATAAACTCACCATCCCTAAAAGACTTTTTACTTTTAGCTTACTCTAAGCATAGCTCATAAGATGCCTTCAAACCAGCAGTATTTGATGATTGCTGAAAGATATTCTTCTGTATAGTAAATTTCAGCTTCAGTCATTAAACATACAACTTCTGGCACTTTCCTAATATTGGTTGTATTTTGATTTATACAAACTAGTATAATGTCTGTTCACATTACTCTTTCGAAATACTTAAGACTTGAGAAAAGATAACACACTGTGATTTTCCATTATGTTCAACAAAAAAGTAACTTTCCTGCCACTTAGACTGAAATTGTCATTTCTCATCTTCAACATGCCATTTCTTTAGTTCTGAGCTATTACTAAATGGAAGTGAAAATAGAAGCATGCACAACATGGAGTATAACGGTCGAAGAGTGAAGCTTATTATTGAAGTCATATGACTACTCTCAACTTCACCCTCAAGACTGCACTAGGATCCACAAACAACCAACAGCTTTTGCTGCTCGATTTCCTCCATTGGCACTCTGAATCACATGGCATGTAACCCTGCGTACTTCAAACTGACTCTCACGAAGACCATCATTCAAGATTGACTGTTAGCCGAACATCACTGCTGTACATTTCCTCTTGGTAACAAACAGTTACCCCCTTTTCCTTCTTCACATCCCTTCTTCCGTTCTCATGATTGTCACCATGCCACAATTCTATCAAAGTGGCAATAAAGACAATATTCTAATAGAGCTGATAACATTGCATTTGCACAATAAATCAGCTACAATTCAATATTGCTATTGCCTTATTATCGAGGCTGCCGTTATAGAAGAAATGAAGATTGTTAGGTACTGCCATCTCTGGGAAAGAATGAAATTGTCTTCTGATGGACAGCTTTGTCAATGTCAGCAGTTTCCTGCTAATTCTGCTTTTCTGTATTCCCTGCAGCGCAAGTTGCCAACACAGCTGATGGCATTTCCTTGAATTTTACTGAGCACTGCCAGCTAGTTCGATCATCACAACGACTATTTTACACTGCCTGTTTTTTACAAATACGATTTATTCTGTTTATAAAAGCAGTAAGAAGGGTTTTTTTGTTTATCCAAATGTTTAACTATTTTTTTTTTTTCTGTAAAAAGGGCAAGTGCCAATAAAATGAATAAAAGGGCAGTGGGTTGGACCATGCTGCTCTCACATGATAGTTTTGCCCATCAGCCACCAACCAACTACGTTTCATTGAACTTAACATAAAGCACATCTTCACAGTTGTTCCTTTAATTTCCCCTTCCAGTATGTATATTATTTTGGTGTAAAACAAATATATATTTTAATTTCTAATTTCAAGCTTTCTGTAATATATGAAAATTATTCTTTTGTCTGTTCAATCATAGAATACTAATAAATTCCCATAAACTACTCTTACATTGCAAAATATAGCATTGATTATAATAATTTACATGTTCATATTTAAAGGTAAATTTGGTGATACAGGTGACGACAAAGATTCATTTTCGCAAAGTGATGATGAATCTGATGGGCAGAGAGATGATGAGGGTCATTTTGCTGATGATGAAGGAATGAGTCATCATGATTCTTCTTCCTTAGAGTATCTGGATAATTACAGATTTGTTGAGGAAGATTATGAAGAACTTTTCTATTCTCCTGTTCTTCGGTCATCATACAGAAAGGGGAAATCTGATCTCCAAATTTCGGGTATAATACTATTAATACCATGGAATAATTTTTTTTTTGAATGAGCCAATCTGCAATGAAAAAAATATTTATTGATATAATACTTAAATGTTTTATTTGATGTTGAAACATTTAATAAATTTTATTTGTAATTAGCTTTTATTAATGTCCTTGTTTGTGAGAAATTACAAAATGTGCAATCTTCTTTGTAGTCCTCTGAAAACTTTTTTGTGATTCTCAAAGATTTAAAATTTTTTTTATGATTCTCAAGTTGTAATGAATGTGACTGCATGTATTGTAGATAACTGCACTGCTCTGTTATTTATTGCATGCTCTCTCTCTCTCTTAAATCAGAAATTTGTTAACATAAGAAGAGGATGATATTTTGTGATGAAAAATAATTATTTTATGATCAGTTTTCAAAATAGATCAATTTATCTTACTATGCTCCATTATTACTTTTCTTTGAAAGCATATTCTCTCAAGCATTTGTCATTTTTCAACACACTTGTCTTTTTTAAATTAGAATACCATCTGTAATTGGTTTTAACAGTGTTTCATTCGAAAAATCATTAATATTGTAATCTTTCTGCTATATATAAAGAATGGTATAAAAATGTTGTGTAACAACTTTTAAAAACTGTGGCTCCCAGTTTGCATAATATGCTAGAAAATATACATTATTTTGAATTAAACATTTTTTTTGTCTGCATCAAGATATTTAAAACAGGTTAGCATATTTTGCCATAATTTTATCAAAATAAAAAGAAGCATGGCTCAACTCATCACTGTTTGGGTTGTAATGGAACATTCAAATGAGGGCTTTACAGTCACAAATGTATTAGCTGAACTTCCATTGCTAGGCAACCAGACTTGTGTCATGGAAATTTGTATAAGGATTTTGTTTTTTTGACTTTTCAACTTTATGCTAAACTAATAAGAATTAACCAGTCGTAACAAAGCAAATATTAACTGATATCTAGTCAATAATTTTGCCGTGTCAGTGACAGATTTATGCATGCATAAATTTACCTCCTGTAGGTAAGTTATTGGCCTTTAGATTCTCTTTCACAGGTGTGAAGAAAGCTAGTCACATTTTTTTTTTTCATATAACAATTGTAACAGCTAAACTACTCTTCTCTCTGAATACTTTTAACATTCAAGTATGTGTGATTACCAGGTTACTTAGTAGAATAAATGCTGCTGTGAAGATCTATATTTTAGTTGGAAGAAATTATAAAATATTTATAAGAGTAAAAGAAAGCATTTAAAAATTTGCAATAAGCCATTACATAGATTATTAAAATGTCATGTCTTGAGGTTGGTAATAATATAGTTTTCTTATGTAGCACTTCATTTTTAGCTGAAATTAGTGAATAATGTTCACTAGTCTTCTTATTATATTTTAGGTGAATTTATAATTACTTTTTATATTTATAGGAAAAAGAATTAAATAGAAAGAAATTGGATTTAAAATGTTTTATTTATTTATTTTTTAATGTTATTCAGCATTATAGTACATAAGCACAATGTAAATAATTTAATTATCTAATCACACTTTAAAAGCAATAATGGATAGGTAGCAGACACTGCTTTCAGGAGTATTAGCAATCTTTCCAAATTTTACTTTTTTTCATATTTAGGAAAATATCTGACATGCAGCAATAATGCGAAAATAGTTTGTGGATCCGTTTAACCTGGAGATCTGATTAAATTACAGATGGTTTTGATGTTTCACCTTTTTGCTTAACTAGCTCTTCTCACAGACTTGCCTCCAGAAACTCAGAAATTGCTTTCGCAATAACACTGATCGTCAATTACCACAAGCTCTGAATCGCTAATGGCTTTAGTTATTAATGACATGAAAGCATTCGAGTCACAGGGAATCAGTATAACAATATGCAACTTGCTTTGTATTTGAATTTGTTTTCTATTGGCAATTGTGCAGCTTCATTTTTACATAATTCCTGATGTTACCTATCTGGAACTACACAAAAACGAAGCTGCTATTAAGGTTAGATTTAGGGTTGAAATGAAAGAAACTTAAGGGGCCCTGTATTGCTTCTATCTATAACTGCATAAACCTCTGCTTTTGCTTCTGTAGAAACGTTATATGTTGTTGCATTTCTATGGGTTCGTGGATTTGGAGTAATTGGTGATAACACTTGAGGAAGAATGAAAACACAATTTATTTGTCACTATTACTCAGGACAGTTCCAAAAACACGTTTACAGCCATTGAAAAATTATGACAAACATGCCGAAACAATCAGCAACACAGCCTTTAGCCTGTCAGGCTATAAGGGTGAAGACAGCTTCATGGCAAAGCACTAGAGTACAGCTTCTGACTTAGTTCAGTCATTCTCGAAACTCAACGTACTCTCAAGACTCTCAACACTACAACTCACGATGCACTCGATAGCCTCAACAATGCACACACCTGATGCACCAACTCACAATACATTTGACGACCAACTCAACACTAGACTGCTACTCCATGTACAGACGAGGTTTATATAGCTTTTGGCCTGCCTATGAGAACATTCTGGGCCAAACCGGTAAGAATTCATTCTGGAATGTTCTTCATCCATTTACAGTAGATTGCCAATTTTGTTGCCAAATATGGCAACCATGCCATTTTCTGGCAACCCTAAACCTGCTTTGCAGAGGAGCCATCTTACCACAGCTCACCGTTTTGTAACACTGCCCCCTCCCAAAGACTGCACGTTCCGGGCAGTACAATCCTTGGTCAGAAACTAAATTTGATACAAATAAAACGTAATAAAACAAATAACATGACTAAAGAAATAAATATGCTATGTACAAGTTAAAGTTCAGAATGAATTTAATCTAAAGCTTTTCATTAAGCTATACCCAGGTCAAATACTCTTTCACTGCAGTTCTCAGATATATTTTTGTTTTGCAAATCACGGTCTAAATATTTAATCCTTTCAGACTTTTCATCCAGAGGAAGATCTGAAACAGTTTGTTCACCACTCTGTAGTTTATTTGCATCATGTGTACAGTTCACCTCGGCACCTTTAGCAGTTAACACATGCCTTTTTTTCCTGAAAGCCCATTCCAATGTCTGCATGAGAGTTATGAATAAAATTTGATCCTTTACAAACAAAAGTATCCTGGTTTAGAATCAAATTTGTGTTTGCACAAATTGTGTTAGGAGACACATACTTACTTTGAGAAGTGGTTATATTTTCTTGCAATACTGGAACACGCTGCTTAAGCTGAACATCAGCTTCTCCTATCTCTGCATCACATGAATTTTCAGATGATTCGATATTTGCTAACTGCAATTTTGTAACTTCACTATCAGTTTCTACGAACTTAACAGTTGCGTTTTCACTTTCTTCAGTGACTTGAGAATCAAAAGCTTCTTTCACATCTTTTATTTCTTCATGTTTTCATTCTTTTTCTTAAATCCCATTAGATGTTTCATCCATCATATCTTGAATTTTCTCAGACACTTCACCAGCTACTTCCTTCATTTCTTCATCCTTTGAGTCTTCAGATGCCACTTCTGTCATTTCCACTTCTTTTAGGGCTCCAGTTTCTTCTGTAAGCTCCAATTTCGTCTGTGGGAGTTGCTGTCGCAGCTGTTTTTGCCGACTTTCCTTTCTCCTTGGCACAATTTTATTTCGATCACTAACTTTTCTTGTATGACCTTCATCTCTTCATATCCGACTTTCATCACAGGCTTCGTCTCTTCATATCTGGCTTTCACCACAGCCTTCATCTCTTCATATCCTGCTTTCAGCTTTTACAGCTGTTAAGAAGTCGGTGAACTTCATTTCCTCGATCATAGCCTTCTCCTGC
>KK120944.1:56906-108582 GCA_000611955.2 Stegodyphus mimosarum
TTCCTGGTATCTCGCAAACCCCACTCTTGACACCATTTGTTGGGTTTGTAGATTTGAAGTAATTGACGATAACAATTGTTGAAGAATTTATTTGCCAGTATTACTCAGGCCAGTTCCAAAAACATGCCTACAGTCATAAAAAAATTACGACAAACACTCTGAAACAATCAGCAACACTACCATCAGGCTATAATGGTGAAGATAGCAGTACAGCAAACCACTAGATTACAGCTCCAACTCGGTTTGGTCGTTCTCAGAACTCAACGTACTCTCGAGACTCTCCATGCTACGACTCTCGGTGCACCAACTCACAATACACTCGGCGACCAACATGATACTAGACTGCTACTTCATGTACAGACAGGGTTTATATAGCTTTTGGCCTGCCTTAGAAAACATTCTGAGACAAACTGGTACAAATTCATTCCAGAATGTTCTCCATCCATCTACAGCATATCGCCAATTTTGTCGTCAAATGGGTTATTTTGCACCAAATGTGGCAACTCTGCCTTTCCTTGCCATTTTCTGGCAACCCTAAACCTGCTTTTCGGGGGAGGGGAAGCTATCTTATTGCAGCTGGATATTTCATAACAGTATGTTTTTATGGAAGCAAAAATAAGAAGTCTGTTTCGATTTTCTTTCTAAATTTAAAATTTAAACATCTAAGGGCTTTCTAAGGCCTTGGGCCCCAATGCAGCTGCATTCCATTATTGTAATATATGTAAGGCTGGTTACAGCCGTTGGTTGAATATAGTTGTAATACAGTCGATTCTGGTTAATTGGGCCACATCGGGAAACAGTCGCTTTGGTCCTAATAATCGGCTGGTCCGATTATACGAACATGTCCTATGTTGTAAGACAAGACGTGCTATATGTAGCAAACAGTAAGTATATGTAAATCATGTACTGAAATGTAATTATGACCTTTATTGTGCGGTACACACATATGGCGAACATACATGTACAAACAAGAACTACAGTCAAACTTTTTTCATTGCGAAAATTAATTTAAAAACAAATTCTAAAAAGATGATCTCCACAATACTCGGCATGCGAACCACAATAAAAGCAAGTTCTTACCAAGTTCCAGTCAATGTTTGAAGAACTTATCCAATGTGATCTGATGTGTTCTCTTGACGGATTGCACATGAACGAAATCGCCACAAATTGCTCTTGTTATGCACCAATGGGACTGCCTTCATTTCTCTCCTGCATGAAATACCAATGCAAAGTTTCCATGTATTTCCTCGTTTCTTCGCATCCTGTGTTGTCACTTACACCAACTTATTAACGGCATCGTCATCACTTTCTTGGTCTTCCGATGCTGTCGTGTGTTTTGCTGCAACTCGAGCAACAATTGCAGCGTCGTAATCTTCATTTTCATCATAACATTGAAGCTCATTGTCGATGGGTAAAAATTCTTCTTGATTTTGTACCTCTTGAAGTTCCGCATGTCCGTCATCATTTTCACTTTCAATGAGCATGTCCACATCCATCTCCAAAACCAAGTGCTTAAAGCCACAGGGAGAAAAACAGTTCTGAATTCTCTCACTGCTTACTTTTCGCCAGCTGTTGGCCACAAATATAACTGCTTTTAAGATGCTTACCTTTGCACTGACTTCACTGGTTTTTGACAATGAGATCAGCAAATGTTCTTCAAGTATGTAATTAACCAACCTTGCAAAATAAAGAGTCTTCAAATTTTTTATGATGCCCATGTCCATTGGCTGGACCAAAGCTGTGGTCGTGGGAGGTAGAAATTCCAGTTGGATGTTCTTCAAGCAATCTAAGTGGGGATGTGCTGCACAATTGTCAAGAAGAAGCAGCACTTTTCTCGACTTGCATTGTAGCTTCTCTGTCCCAGTCCTTCACAAATCCAACAAATGCTGATTATGATGTCCAGTCCACCAACAAATGCTGATTAGTGTTTCATGGTTGTTGCTTGATCTAATCCAGGAAACCAAGTTTTTCAGCTAACATCAAGTCATGTCGTGGCATTTTGGCAGGGGAGACAAGACACATGCACAGTTCACTGACTAAAGTTGTCTGAAGAAACTTTGGTGTTTCGGGGTCAAGATGTTGAGGTCAAGAGGGTGCTAAAATGATCACCATTCAAAGCTTTAGCACTGAAATCATCTCAAAAGGGTGTTGAAATAATTGCTTTCTTGTGTAAACTTTAATCATGATTGACAGGCGGCAATTCCTTTCAGGTGGAGCCGGACACTTTATTGTTCATTTCCTCAAAAATCGGAGATGCAGTGGGACCAATAATCTCGCTGGCGGCTACTGGTGGCTGTGTTTTAACAAAGGTCAAAGAAAATGGTGCACATGTTCACCTCCCACTGGTTTTGCTCTTGACATGCACTTTAAGGAATTCCTGACCTTTGATAAAGCATTCTCCTGGGGAGCGCAGCTACAGATCCTCCCATATGTCGCGGCCGACTTGTGGCTTCTGTTTCTTATTTGATCTCGCGTTTTTTGATCTGATTAAATGGAATTTTGGTCCAAATAAGAGAATACTAATAGGCTTATTTGCATAGGATTAGTTTTGGTTCTTTAAAATTCGGTCCGAAAAAGCGGCTGGTCCGATTACCCAGTGGTCTAGTTAACCGGATTCGACTGCATATATTCAATGAGATATTAAATGACTCATATTCAATGAGAGTTGTACCATTATGAAGTCTGCAACATTTTTTTGTATATTTCTTGTTAAACATAATAAAGGAAATTAAAATAATTATATAATTCTTATAACTTTATTTATCATTCTAAAACAATAAAAAGGTGTAGTAATGTTTACCTTTTCATGGAAAAGTCCAGATTTCCTTAAAAGGGAGAAATGCCTTATATCCTAGTTAGATATTGAGTCACCATTCAGTTAAGTGTTTTTATTTTAATATGTTTTTGCTTACTCAGGTGCACGTGAAGAGAAAAATTCTTCTTGAAATATTAGTTGTTTTATGCATAACATTTATGTCTTGAAAAATTATTTTTGTAATATAATTATTTTTAGTAATGTAGTTTAATATCTAGAAAACATAAAAAAATAATTGAAATTGCTTGGAAGAGGTCTCAGCTTTGGATTGTTAGTAAAGCCTTGGATTTGTAGTTTTATAGAAAATTCTGTTGATTTCAAGAGTTCGATAATAGACAAACCATAACACAATGATTCATTTCTATGAAATGAGAATTGCTTATATATGAAAATGGAGAAATATAAGCTATGTTGTATTACAAAATAAAATAAGTATAAAGCAAGAAGACTATCACAGGCTTTGATAGTGATGTTTTCCTTAAGTAAATCTGAAAAGTCTTAATTTCTGTATTTCAATTAATTAAATTTTTAATGTGTTCTTTACCTTTTTAATCAAAATGTCTAAAAATTGTCTTAAATCCTAATTATGGTTGTTCTCAGTTATTTAAACTACAGTGTTGAACTATCTAGAAAAAAAAAAAAAAACGTACAGGCAGATTAGGCTGTTATGAGCTAGCAGTAACGTTGCATTTGATAACTAGTTCACTGAACTAAACAATCATATTCAGTTACTGCATATTAAGTTAAATAACATGATATTAAATTATTTCTGTAATAATTTTCTCTTTTTTAGTTTAATGTTTTAATAACAATTTTTACTAACAGGTTCTAAAACTTACAATGGCCATAGAACAAATGATGCATTATCTTCATCTCCAGTATTTTCTCAAGAACCTTTGCAATCTCGCTTGCCTTCTTATTATGACACTTTTGGTGAGAAGGCTGATGAACAAGTTGATTATGTTCTTGAAGAGTCCGAGGTAAGTGCTATTTATGTGTTAAGTTTAATTAATGTTAGATTGTTTGTCCAAAGGGGCTTTGTCCCTGAAGGACTAGTGTTTTTTTTTTTTATTATTATTCTTTTGTGTTGGAAACATTAAAAGTCTGAATCAGTCTTCAAATTGTTGCCACCAAATATTGCAGCCCTGTATTATATTTAAAGAAATTAAATAATGAAGAATCTACATAAATATATTTCTCCAAATGTGATAAAACAACGGTATGTAGAGCCATCCAATTTTGAATGACATTCATTTCCCCCAAATATGTGCATCTGGAAGCCCAAATTTGGAATTTGTTTTATTATCTATTTCATATTTTATAAGACTTAAACGAATTTTTGATGAACGAACTCAAACAATATAAAAGTGAGCAATGGCAACACTCTATGGGGGGGGGAAGAAAAAACCTTTTTATCTCCAGCACACGGAACTGTGTATCGGAAATTCTAAAGATATGTTCAGTTTAAAATTATTTTGTGATATTGCTGTTGAACTGAATTTTATGGTTTAAGTGCAAAGAACATGATATTTAATAAATAAAGATAACACACAAAATTTTAAAAATACACCCCTTTGGACGTAATTTAAAATCTGAAAATTTTTTATTTATTTATTTATTTATTTTTAAATTTTTTAGTTCTTAAGTTTATATTTTACGTTCTGTTAAGTTAGGAGTTTTTGCAGCAGCTTAAAATTAAACAGAAAAGCAACCTTACTTTGGCATAAATTTTTAAATCAATTTTGAGAGCAATCAGATTGATTTTATATGGAAAGAAATAAGTGAAGCAAAGCCAAAAATGAATGTAATGTGATCTATCAAGGACAATAGTAATGAAACATGATAATACTGAGACATTAGAAATTTTAAAATGTTGAAAAGCCAAAATGATATTTAAGTACTCAATTGTGATTAGCTATCAAAATTTTGTTCATTTGCATTGATGAAAAATTTCAGTGCTCTTTCAATTTGGCTGATACATGCCAATCCACACTGACATGACAAACTGCATTAAGCTAAAATTCCACAATAAAAAAAATCAGAGATAGGGGATTTAAGAATTGAACAATGAATTTTATTGATTGTTGCAGAAATAACCTGAAAACTGAATTTGTGAAGAAGAGCAATTTTGTAACTCATGGAGAGATAAAATGATGTGGTGATAAGATTTGTAGGATTATTTTTAATAGCTGGTGGTTTTTTGCGATAGCAAGGGGAATATTTTTGAAAGGCTTCATCAGTGGCTGTGGTAGAAAAACCTCTCCCGGTTTAAACTGATTTCAAGTAATTAGTTTCTCAGAAATCCAGTATCATAATAAGATTTTGGGAGCGCAATATACACTGACTACCAATAAGTATTTGGACACCTGTGATAGAAAAGAAAAACTAATTTTATTCAAAATCAATAGCTGGTAGAGCCTCCACGAGAGGTAATTACAGCATGGACCCTCCGGAGCATATTTTCACAAGTCTTTGTATGACAGCTAGTGGTATTTTCTTCCACTTGGCCTGGAGAAGACATAGAAGTTCCTTCACTGATTTTGCACGGGTAGTGCACCCCTGAATTCGGCGATGCAACTCATCCCAGAGGTTCTCGAAAGGGTTCACATCTGGACTCTGGGCAGGCCAGTCCATTCGATGAACTCCATTGGCACCATACCAAGCCTTGGTTAACGTCAAAACATGACAACTGGCATTGTTGTCCTGAAAGTTACAGGGGTTTAACCCGTAAAACTGCCACAACGTAGGAAGCACATTGCCATCCAAAATAGTGCAGTAGGCATTGGAGTTGAGCTTACCATGAATGGAGACCAAGGGTCCCAGCCCATACTAGGAGAAACACCCCCAGACCATAATTCCACCTCCACCGAACTTGACTGTTGGCACAATGCATTCTGGCAGGAGACGTTCTCCAGGTAGACGCCAGACCCAGACCCTGCCATCCGAATGGTAAAGGGTGAACCTTGATTCGTCACTCCAAAGAACCCGTTTCCACTGATCAACGGTCCAATTTCGATGTGCTTTGCACCACATTAACTGAGCAGCGCGGTTGGACTTTGGGATCAAAGGCTTATGGGCAGCAGCACGACCATGAAAACCAAGCAGATGTGCTTCGTTGCAGATGGTATTCATTGAAACAATACTCCCGGATGCCTGTTGAAACTCCTCGCGGATGAGGGCCATCGGTTGGGTGCAGTTCTTCCGAATTTCTCTGGACAGCACTCGTCGGTCTATATCTCCCAGTTTTGTTGGTCTACCGACTCGGGGCACATTCCAACAATCACCGCTCA
This sequence comes from Stegodyphus mimosarum, assembly GCA_000611955.2. Lineage (NCBI taxonomy): Eukaryota > Metazoa > Arthropoda > Arachnida > Araneae > Eresidae > Stegodyphus > Stegodyphus mimosarum. The sequence continues at coordinate 63,012 of KK120944.1, forward strand.
CCTTCCATTTCTTAATCACATAGGCCACTGTCGATTTTGGGTACTTCAGATCGCTAGGTATGTCCCTTAAGGATCGGCCACATTTGTGATACCCAATAATTATACCGTTCTCAAAATCGGAGAGCTCCGAACTGTGAGGCATCTTGCATGCGACTAAAGCTGATGCTGTTTCCTACGCGATATATACCGGCGGAGTCCGTGACGTACCTTAAGACCGCAGATATCGTCATTTGCATAGGTGTCCAAATACTTATTGGTAGTCAGTGTGTGAAATAGTAAAAAGGAGATAATATTTAGTTGGCAGAGTGATATGATTTTGCATGTAGAAGCAAACAGGAAAAGATTTATATTAAACAATTTCGGTTCTAGACCAAGAATTATGATCAATATATGAAAAATTCTCAAGTCAAATTGGCAGTTTCATTAATTGAAAATGAAACCTATTTAGCAAATGGTGATATGTTTGTGAGATTAAAACATGCCTGTAAGTTGATGAAATGTAATGTCCATAAGGTGTCATGTAAATGGGTTTTTAACTAATAAGTTATAAAATTTTTTATTGGAATATGAGGCCAGTGATACCCATGATGAATTTAATGAAATGTGAGGCATGTGCTGTCAGTTAAAAATATGATGCACTGTATACAGGAAATACTTTGAAATAGGATGTTTAACATTGAAGAATTTCAAATTATATTTATGGATATTTTACAGAAGAAGAGTTTCCCTTTGTCATTAGTCTTTTCAGCTGTTGCTGCAATTTGTTAAAAAAATATATAGCTCCACTTTCAAGCTACCACTTTTTTAACAAACACAAAAAATATTTGATTGTAAAAAAATACAATATGTATAAAGTTAATAAATTTATTTTATTCTAATTATTATTGTACTATTTTATTCTTATCTTCATTGTAATGAATTTAGCAAACATGATTAAAGTATTTGTCTTATAATCAAGCTTGATTAAAAAATTAAGCATTTATGCAGTTTGGGACTTATCTGTTTGAAATGCTCAATTTTGATAAATATTGCATTGATTTTAATTTTTAACATGCAAGCATATATAACTGTAAATTCTTAGCATAAAATCAGAAAAGTTACGTTTTCTGGAACGGGTTTTAATAAATATTTATATTAAAAAACACACCATAAATAGCAAAAAAGAAAAAAAAAAGTATAGCACATAAAAGTACATAATGCTCAACTTATAAGTACCTCTTCTCATTATAAAGCATAATTCAACAGAATAAATTATTGTAATAACATTGCCATAATACTCTTTAATCCTTCTATCAATTATGAAATTGCTTGAATTCTCCATAAGCTTAACTTTGAAGTCATTTTGCCACTTACAAATAAAATTCATATTTCAGTTCTTAAAGGCCCCTTAGGGGCTTACTTCTGTGAGTAGGGGTGGGGTAATCCCGAGGTACCCTAGCCCTTCAGGGGATCATCTTGGTGAGAGGGGTGTTATAATCCTGGAGCCCCAGTGATCTATTCTCTTTTCCGTCTCCTCTCCTCTGAGCTGAAGCCTTCTTCCTTCCTGTCTCCCTTGTGGTTTTCCTCTTCGGAGGTTGGGGCTCATCATAAGTGACTGGAACAGCCCTTGTCTTTAGTTTTTGATTGGCGAGAAAACTGCCCATGTGTTTACCGTGCGTGGAGACCTGTGCTGCTGGAAAGGAGGGTCCTGGTACTTGAGGGGCGAAGTACTGTCCCCAACACATTGCCTTGACTAAACGAGAAGCACCTTGTTGTCCTCTCAGATGTCAATCGGCTGGTCACTAGTCCTTGGCTTGGGGATAAGCTCTCGGGGTACCTGCTTCCAGGAAAGCCAACTATTGGGCTTCAGTTTACATATACGTCTGGCTAGCCCTAACACAGGATTCTGTATTACCTTTTTGGTTCCGTGGTGGGCAGGGCCGTCGGACCCGAATCTTATTTCTTTCAAATATGGCTACTTTAATTGAAACTTGCACACCAGAAAATAAAATGAACTCTACAAAGGAAGTAAAAACTTGTGTAAATGCCAATAAGAGTGAAGGAAAACCTCTGCTTTGATTTGTGATAATAAATAGTGTAACAGGCGAAATTCAAAAGAGAGTGACCGTTTTTAATACAAAAACTTATAAATATCAAACCTCTTTGCTCGGGTGATCTTTTAGTTGAAACAATATCTCCTAGCTAGTTGACAACCCTTCTTGCTTTAAACAATCTTGGACATGTCAGTGTAAGCATCTCATCTCACAAAACCTTAAACTATAGCCATGGAGTAATCTCAGAATTCGATCTTCTCCACATTTCAGAAGAAGAATTGCAACGTTATACCACTGTTTGTCAATTGTAAGGGGGAACACACAGCTGTTTCTCGAGTGTGTCCTAGATGGAAAGCTGAGAAGGAAGTACAGTTCCTGAAAGTGACCAAAAACATAACATATGCAGAAGCCAGGAGAATTATAAGTAGTACACAGCCATGCTTGAACGTTTCATACGCTGATGCTGCAAAACAGTAGGATCCAGACTAATTTATACAATCTATGTAAAAAGCCGCCAACAAATGAAATAGAAAATGGCTCTAAAATAGCAGTAATAGAATGTAATGCAGGAAAGAACAAACTAACAAAAACTAGCACTACTCAAAACAAAATAACAGGAATTATAAATACCAAGAACAAATCAGTTAACCACATCACCAAATCAACCAAATCCAGTGAAACAATCCGAAACACCTTTTGTTAAGCATAGGAGTCGAAAGTCACAGTTCACTCGAAAGTGTGACTCAGACATTGATGATATGGAAGTTGAAGTGTGACTCGAACTTCCAAAAACTCTCCTTCCTCATCTGACAAAGAAGCAGCAATCAGTGAAATAAACATTCATAATGGCCACCCTTATTTCTTGGGACTGTCGTGGTTTCCACCAGAGTCTCTTGAATGTCAAGAACATAACCATCAACCAGTTTGCTCTGCTTTACAGGAAACACATCTCAGAGCCAATAGCAAAGCCAAACTTGGGAGAGTTTCATTTATGAGAAAGGACAATGTTGTTAGTGAATGCACATGTGGGGGTCTAGGCCTTCTCACCTCACATGACTATCCGTCAACTATCCTTCAAGCGGTTGCTATACAGGCTAATATTAAAGTATTATTTTGTGTCGTTTCCATATATCTGCCTCTGAATGAAGGTATTGATCAGAGAGGACTAGATGAATTGATAGAGCAGCTGTGAGAGCCGTTATTATTATCAGAGACTTTAATTTTAATGGACATAGACAGTTTCTGGGGGAGAATGAGAGCAAATCCTCGAGGTGGACAAATTGAGCAGTTGATTGAAGATCATTGCCTTTGTCTTCTCAATAATGGTCAGGATATGTACTTCCATGAGCCAACAAGGACATTTCATGTTCTTGTTCTTGCCCTCTGTTCACCATCTCTGTTGCCCTTCTGCACATTTAGTGTCGGAGATGATCCTCACAATAATGACCATTTTCTTATATTTGTTACTTCCATAAGGGAAGGAATAAATCCCGTCGTAAGGCCGTCTCGCTTTATATTTGAAAGAGCGGACTGAGAGGTTTTCTGCTCTCTTGTGGAGCTCACAGAAGAAGTCGTGAACAACGTGTCAGTTGAGGAAGCCATTACTGACATTATAATCTGAATGGCTACAGCCTGTATACCTCGGACCTCAGCAAAGCCTCCAAAATACTTGAAACCCATGGTGGAACCACGAATGCCAGAAAACTCTGAGACAGCAGAAAAAACCTGGGGACTTTTTCGAAGATATCCCACTCTATCAAATCTCCTTGTTTTCAAAAAGCCAAAGCACACACACGAAGAGTACGGCAGAGTAAGAGGGATTCCTCGATATACTATGTGTTTAGAATAACACCCTCAACACCCTATAAATGAGTATGGGAGTTAGAAAAGCATGTGGAATCTACCAAGACCACAAATTTCCATCCTAGAAAAAGATGGCCACTCTATCAGCACAGTGGAAGAAATTGCAAATACCCTTGAGAGTACGTTTGCTGATATCTCTAATGGCCTCAGTTATTCCCCACCATTTCTTTCTGCTAAACATCATGCTGAAAATATTCCCATTAAGTTCGACTTTGAGCCTTATAACTGTGAATTTACCCTGCTGGAATTAAGGAGAGTTTTGTTACAGACTCATAGGTCTTGGCCTGGTCCTGATGGCATCAGTTATGAAATGCTAAAGCACCTTTTCAGTAAGTAATTCATTGAATGCCCTTCTCACTTTGTATAATCGGATGTGGAAGGAACATAACTTTCCGAATGCATGAAAGAAAGCTGTTGCCATCCCTGTACATAAGCCAGGGAAAGATTCGAAGAATCCCACCAACTACAGACCCATTGCTCTTACAAGTTGCGTTTGCAAGCTTTTTGAAAAAAAAAAATGGTGAACTGCTGCTTGGTCTATTATTTAGAACAGAACAATATCATTTCCCAGTATCAAAGTGGCTTCCATAAAGGAAGAACGACTATTGATAATATTCTGCTTTTAGGAACCTCCATTCGTAAAGCCTTTGTCAGAGGAAACCATCTGGTCTCTGTGTTTTTTGAGATAGAAAAAGCATACGACAAAGCATGGAGACATGGGATTTTGCTTTATCTTTACAGTAGTGGATTACACAGCAATTTGCCAATATTTTTGAAAAATTTTTTGAAGGGTAGGGCTTTTCAAGTCAGCGTTGGTTCTTTGGTTTCAGATGTATTTTTTCAAGAAGAGGGTGTGCCTCAAGGCTGTGTGCTAAGCATTACATTATTCAGCTTAAAAATCAACTCTGTTCTAAAAAAACTTCCTCCTACGGTTTCAGGTTCTTTATATGTTGACAACCTTCACATTTGCTGTCAAGGTGCAGGCATGAGATATATAGAGAGGCAACTGTAAATCACTATTAATAGGATTCAGCAGTGGTCAAAGAAAGAAGGATTTAGTTTTTCTAAACAAAAGACTGTATACGTACATTTTTGCAGAAAGCTCAATCTCTATCTTGAGCCTGAGCTATATCTTGAAGGATCACTGATTCTAGTGGAACCGGAGGTAAAGTTTTTAGGAGTGCTGTTCGATCGAAAATTGACTTTCCTTCCACACATCCTGCACTTAAAGAAGAAGTGCTGGAGGATACTGAATCTTTTGAAAGTACTGACGAACACCTACTGGGGAGCGGATCGTTGCTCATTGCTTCAGGTTTATAGAGCACTTATACGCTTCAAACTTGATTATGGCTCTATTGTTTATGGTTCTGCATGCCTTTTATGTTACTGAAACTAGATCCTGTTCATTGTCAGGCCCTGCATCCTCTGGTGCATTTAGAACATCTCCAGTTCAGAGTCTCTATGTTGACTTCCACGAACCGTCACTCCAGTTAAGGCATGAGCAGTTGTCTCTCTGTTACTGTTTTTATGTGTTGTCACTCCCTGATCATTCAAACCATGTTAATTTCAATGATGACAGTTACAAGTTCTTGTTTAAGGCCAGACCATCCTATGTGCCTTAGTTCTCATTTAGGGCTAACTCACTAATCGAGAAATAGCACATGACAGATCTCACTACCCATCCATTAAAGCTTTTTGAAATCTCACCTTGGGAGGATGCTAAGATTTGGCTTCTAGATATTTTCCAGTATTTTGTAAGACAGATACTAATGGGTTTATGTTCAGACAACTTTTTTCAGACCACAGGCACAAATACACTAGTTACATTCCCGTATATATGGATGGGTCGAAAGGAGTAGGACATGTTGGTGCCTCCTTTGTTATTGAAGACCACATGGAGGGTAAAAGACTACATGATGCCTGCTCCTTCTTCACTGCAGAATTAAATGCCATTTATTATGCACTTTTATTTATTTCTAAGTTACATCGAAGACGATGTATAATTTATGCAGACTCGTTTAGTGCTCTAAGATCTTTAGAATCATATTATAATACTCAAAACCCCATCATCGTTGACATTTTAAGCTTGAATCTGAAATTATTGAATCATGGGTATGACATCATTTACTGCTGGGTACCAGGACATTTGTATAAAAGGGAATGAGCTGGCAAACATCACAGCAAAGTCTGCAGTTCACCTGACAAATCAGCTCGTTCCATTTAATGACAACCATAAAGTCATCAAGCGGAGAATATTAAGCAAATGGCAGCAAATGTTGGATCCCCAGCTAGATAATAAGCTCAGAAGCATCAAATCAAAAGTTGAACGTTGGAGCCGACTAGGAACCGGAAGAAGGAAATCTTGTTAACTCGCCCGAGAATTGGTCACTCACCTATTTACATACAATTATCTATTAAAAGCAGAGAGTGAATCTATGTGCTCACATTGTAATGCCATAATGTCAGTTCGTCATTTTTTAATAGACTGTTCATATTTTAAAGAACTTCATTTGAAACATTTTAACAATTTTGACTTGCCTCTAGACCATATAATTGGGAAAGAGGTCAACCCGAATTTGTTCTAATACCTGAAAGAAACAGGTATTTATTATTTAATATGATTTATTTTTGATGTCCTATTTTATCATTTTAATAATAAATATTTTAATATGTCTCATATGTGATGATTTTAATCTACCGTAATTTCCGGAAGAAACGCCGTGGCGTTTACGTGTTTAAAACTTAAATTTTCAGCGGGTGTGGCATTTCTACCCATGCGACGTTTAGGTGCACTAAAAATATTTCCTATGGTGGTCATTGTACATAGTTTGAATAACCTTGTCATTGTACATAGTTTGAATGGCCTTCATTGTGTATAGGCTGGTCCTGTTCCCACACAAAAGACCACTCAGTTGCTTTTTGGGAACATTATTTTGTTTACATTCTTTCCCTTGAACGGGCCTACATGCCTTAATCACCCTAAACAACAAGATCTCAGAACAATAACATTCTTCCCCCTTTCAAATCAGCATTCTCATCAGTTTGAATAAACTCTGTCCTCTGCCATTCGATGAATCTTCCAGAACCCATCCTTTCCCCACCCCTGCCTTTTCTGCAATTTTTTTCAAAGGTGGACATGACTCCACCTGCCTCGCAATAACGCTTTCAAGCAAAATTTATAGCAAAACAAATGAACATAAATGATTTCAAAGGAGGGCCTTGCTGCTGTAGCAGATTTATGAAAAGAAAAAATATTTCTGTGCGTACTAGAACAACAGTCGGGCAACAATTACCAATCGACTGGCAGGATAAAAAAGCATCTTTTCTAAAATATGTGACAGATATTATTGATAAAAAAAAACTTCTTCGGTCACAGATAATAAATATGGATGAAACGCCATTAGCTTTCGACTCTCGTGCAAACAGAACTGTTGATGAAACTGGTGCAAAAACTGTATCTGTGCTTACGACGGGACGTGAAAGAACGTCATTTACATGTGTGTTAGCTTGTGCCGCAAACGGTGACAAGCTAAGGCCGATGATCATTTTTAAACGAAAAACTATTCCGAAGGGAGATTTTCCTAATGACGTAATCATTTGTGCAAGCGAGAACGGCTGGATGTGCGAAACAATTATGCATGAGTGGCTACAAAAAGTTTGGCAGTGTCGTAAGGGATCCTTTTTCCAAAGAAAAGGGTTATTGATAATGGATTCCATGCGTGCTCATTTACTTGAGTCAGTGAAAACCAGATGTCAAAAATTGTCTACGACCGTAGCAATAATTCCTGGTGGTTTGACGAAAATCTTACAACCATTAGATTTGTCAGGTAATAAATCCTTCAAAGCTGAAGTTCGAAAGCGGTGGGAGTGTTGGATGAGTGAAGGATTGCATACGTATACCAAAAGCAGTAAAATGCGTAGAGCATCTTATGAAGAAGTTGCAAAGTTAGTAGTAAGTGCGTGGAAATCGGTAAAATCATCGTCAATAATAGCAGGGTTCAAAGAAGCTGAAATTATATCCTTAGATAAAGAGACTGTAAACCAAGAGGATGAATGTGATGATCTGGAAGACTTGGACTTAGATCAAGATTTGCTAAATCTTTTTAATTCGGATAGTGAGGAATCAGATTTTGATGGCTTCATATGATGTATAGGTTGCTGAAATACCTTTTGTAAGTAAAATTTAAAATTTCCTTTTGTTGTCCAAATTTAATATTTCGTTGTTGCAACATTTTTTATAATATAGTCTGAGTATTACAAATATGGACTTCTTTAGTGGGTAAATATAAGTATATTCGTGAATGTAAATATATTTTCAACATTTCTTACCTTTAATTTATTTTTGAGTTATGGTTTCATTTCATGCATTTTTCGTAACTGATATGTTATATATCAGGACATAGGTTGAGATTTTGCATCTATACGGCCCACGATGATGTCACGCGCAATTTAATCTATTGCGGCGTTATATCAGGACAAGGTTGAGATTTTGCATCTATACGGCCCACGATGATGTCACGCGCAATTTAATCTATTGCGGCGTTTCTGTGTAATTTTAATTTTTTTCCCGCCATTTTTCTCGAGTGCGGCGCTTACGCTGATGCTGCCTTTCTTCCGGAAATTACGGTACTTTTCTCTTCAAAATAATTATGTGTTCGCATGTGTCGTTGTTTATTTTAAGCATTTCATCATTTTATCATTGCCTGCATCTTCACTGTATGTCATTCTCATCACTGTATTTTGTACTTGTCTTGTGTTTTTAACTTGTCTGTTTGTCTAAATGTCCATTTTCATTTAAAACTACCTAACGTGTGTTTCGGCGCACATAATCTCTAAGGGTTTGCGCCAAGAAACCCACCACCACTATCAGTTCTTTAAGATCCCATCTTTAATTTTAATTCTTGCAGAATTTTAATGTATTATGTGAATGTAGTTTGGCATATAATGGCCGAACTGAAAGAGCATTGGAATTTCTCATCAGGAATATGATTTGTATGTTTGAAAGGAGAAGTAAATAAACGTTTTATGCCTAATCATAACTGAACACCTAATTATTATTTTGAATTTTGATTTAAAAAAATTATCTGTTGAGCTTCTTTAGTTAGTATGTAGAGACTTATGTTTTTTTAGACTTTAGGTATTTTTTGACAGCAGGAGAGAATATGGATTTTTGGATAGGATTGCAAAAGAATAACCGTATTTCCTTGTGTATTTTTTGTCCTAGCTTTTTTAGCATCATCTGAAAATTTAGTCCAATTTTCTCTTTCCTCAATGCATTCAAAGAATGAGTTGCTAAATTTTAAAATGGTTTAGTTCATGTACTCCTTCAAATAGTATTCTGATTTATACCACAAAGAATTCTTTGTAATCCCCCCCCAAAAAAAGTTACGGTATGATTCTCATCCAGCTTTATCATTGTTCAAGTTTCAGAAATGTATGTCAAAACAAGTCTGTCAAGTATTTTGTAAATCTTAAACTTCATTTTTGTGAAAGAAATCTAGATCTGAAAAACCTTAACCCATATAAACTCTTATTTGTCAGATGTAACCAATTCTGGATTTCAGGAGATAATCTATTGTCAGTAGTAATAATAGTAATAACAGATCCCAAATAGACAAAACACTTTACAGATTCAACATATGGGAGTCTGTTTCAAGAAAGGGAGTTAAGATTCTGGTTTTTGAAAAAGATATATATTTTGTTTCCTTGTCATTTATATTTAAGCCCTTCTGACTTGCTGCCAGCTTAAGGAAAAAGAAAGCCTCTTTCAGAGCAGGAAGATTCCTGGATACTGTTATGTCATTGGGAAATTCGGAGCGAAAAATTCGAAGCACAAAAATAATCACCAAAATGTGTACGATATGGATTAGTTGAAGAAAAATCCAAGGGAAAAATAACATAACAGATATTCATAAAATTAGAAATTTTTAATGTAAATTAAACAATTTACCAAAGAAATTAAGGGGAAAAATTGGTTTTAGAATTTACTGAATTATGATTAAAGCGGAGGCATGAAACTACAGATATCATTTAAAATGTCTGAAAAGATTCGTGTTTTAGGATGCTGCTGCCACCACATTAAATAAGAATTCAGTTGGTTATATTCAGTGCCATGTTGAAGTCTATTTCACACTGTCTCAAAACCATTCGAAAGTTTGAGTACTGATGATTAGTATCGGGATCGATAAAATTGTACTTATGGTTAATGCAGAGAAATGTTCATCCGGAGCTTCACATCTCCATTCCAGTGCTTCTTTTGAATTGAAGCAGAATTTCATTTTATGGTTTTTCTTGCACTTGCTTCCAGAGTGAATGATTCCCATTCCTTAAGAAATTCTATGGAAGGTGTTTTATCATATGTCCCAAATTTTCAAATCTATGGTATATACAAGAAGAATAATAAAAACAAAAGTAAGCATTCCATCTTTAGAATTTGTATTCTTGTTGCCAATTCTGTCAGTCACATCAACGACTTCAGCATATGCAAGCTCTAAAAATCATATGTAGATCTAGGAAAAATATCCACTGCTATTAATGTTTGAATCATGAAGAACTGTCTTAAGTGTTTAAGGTATTTCTCCCACCTTCTTCGCATGCCTTCGTGGTGTAGTGGTCAGCATGCTCAACGCATATTCGAGAGGTCCGTGGTTCGAGTCCTGGCAAAGACATTGCTTATTTTTCATCTCTCTTGCTTCAAAATAACCTAATATCTCTACACTGGCACCCGAACTAAAAAGGTGGTGGATGATGATTCTCCACCACCGGATTTGGCGATTGGGTCCCCCAAACCCTGCTTGCCTTTTAAAAGGGGGTTGTATATAAGGTATTTCTCCCACTTTCTTCGCATGCCTTCATGGTGTAGTGCTCAGCATGCTTGACACGTAATCGAGAGGTCTGTGGTTTTGATTTCCCGTGAAGGCGTTGCTCATTTTTCATGTCTCCTGCTTTGAAATAACCTAATGTCTCTACAAGTGTTATATTAAAAGGTAAACAAGAGAGAGAATCTCCCTATTGTACTGTTATAAATGTGTCAAAATTTTCTGACAGTGGTCCCCAAAATTTTTTCTTACACTTAGTATCTTTCAATATTAGTCTGATCAATTTGATAAGTTCAGAAGAATTACTGAAGTCATTCATAGTTCCTAGCAGAAAGTTTCTATTTATACTGTCAAAAGCAACCTTAAAATCAATAAAGATATGATGATCCTCAATATTAAATTTCTTTGTTTTTTGGTAATCTGCTGTAGACAAAATACTTAGTTCTTAGTTGACCCATCATAAAACCCACATTGATAATTTCCAAACAGCTTACAGCAATAGTTTTAAAAACAAAATTTTAGATAAAGTTTTATAAGTAATGCAGAGCAAATTAATTTTATGGTAAATGATAATTAGTGCAAATAATCAGATCTCCTTTCTTGTGAATTGGATGTAAAATACTAATATTTCAATCTGTTGGCATAATCTCAAAATTCCAAATGTCGGTTATCAATTCAGATTTGTTCTTCAACAAGGCAGTTTCACAGTTCTTTAGTAGTTCTACTAAAATAAGATCATATCCAAAAGGTTTCTTAAACTTTAAATTCTTAATTGCAGCTTTAATCTCTTCTATAATTAGTGCCTCAACTTCTGCATTATTGTTGTATTAAAAAACAGCACGTGAATTATCATTATCATTAAAAAGTTGATTAAAATATTAACGTCATCATTTTAAAATATCCTGTTTTTAAGCAAAAATTTCAGCACTTTTTTTTTAATAGAGACTAGTTGTCTGATTAAAATTCAGTTGACCATGATTTATTTTGCAATGAAATGCCCTGCAATCATTATAGATTTCAGATGCTCAGCATTGCTAAGTAAATAAGCTTCAAAAACCCTTTTCTTTCTTCTAAATAGTTTCTCTTCCTCTAACTTGAGTCTAACTTGGTGCTCATCTGCTTTACTTCTTGTATGTGCCAGTATTATACATTTATTGCATAATTTGTTTTATCATAACTAAAGCACAATCATTGTCAAACCACTCTTTAAAACTTGTTTTTGGAACTCTACTGATCACAGTATTGGCAGCAATACAGACACTATCCTTAATAAGTTTCCATTTATTTCCCACAGTACCATCATAACTCATCAGATTCAATTCTTTTTCAAATTTTTCTATATATTCAAGTCCAATCTTATAATTTTTAAGTTTATCACTGTCAATTTCTCTATAGCATTCTTCTAAACTTCTTTACATTAGAGATTATTGATCTGACTTTGGCTATTATCAAAAAGTGATCAGACTCCACATTAGTCCCACAATAAGCTGTCGCATCCATCAACTCTGAATAATGCTTAGTTTCAATTAAAACATGATCAAGTACCACAGAAAGCATGCCAGGTGGCATTATGGATATTTTTATGTGGGAAAGATGTGCTTCCTCTAATCATGCTGTGTGAAATGACAAAACCTCTTAAATAAGGTCCATTAACATTGATTGTATATATCATGTAGACTAAATCCTCTGTTACAAATTTAAACCCCTTTTCTCTACCCGCTTTAACATTCAGATCCCCAATAACAATCTTTACATCATATCTTGGGCAACTATAATATATTTTGCTCAAATTATTATACAAAGATTCCTTTTCTTCATCAGTCTTATCTTTGGTAGGGGCATAAGCACATATAATACTAAAATTAAAGAACTTTCGCTGAATTCTCATTTTACATAATCTCGAGGAGACTGCTTCAAAATTCAAACCTGATGTATTCTTTTGCTTACAATATAACCTGTGCTCTTAATATTTTGCTTACATTTACAACTGTAAAAAACAGTATGATTCCTTTTATCAAAAATTCTGTTGCTAATCCATCTAACCTCTTGAATGGCAATAATATCAGTTTTATATAGGTCCAACCATTGCAGCAGCAAATGCAAAACCTTGGTTGTATAAAGAGACAGAACATTCCAACTAACAATTCTCATATCCTTATTTCACATACAAATCACTTCCTTAAAACCACCTTGGATTTTTCTTCACTAAAATTTCATAAGAAGTATTTTTTACTAGGCAACGGCGTTAACTCTACACTCATCCCCCAATCTGGAAGGCCAAGGCCCCCAACCTCCCCCCAGTATTATTCGGTGCCCAGCTGTATCCCCAGACACTGGATATCTATTTTAGTTATGACACATTGGGACTACTATGTGATTGTTATTTCACACCCAGTCACCACATGACTGGGTGTGAAAGAATAAGGACACACTCGAAGTGTTGACCTTTATCTAACCTAATACAAAAATGGACCAATCACAGCAAAGTAAACATGAACTAATATTCAGTTTAGGATTTCTGCTGTATCAGCCTCACATTCCTCTTCTCTGGTTATTTTATGGATGATTTGAGGCTTGGGGTGCAGCAGAGACAACAGAAAGAATGGGTGTGAGATTCAAATAAATTGAAGTAGAAATGAAGATACCTTATTACATATTGTAATATTAATATTACTGTGTGTTATTATTTTAATGTAGGTTTCTTTTAAAGGCACAATACTGCAATAGTTACATGTTGTTTATCCATGACTTCTGTTGATTTGCTATGTTCTTATTGTAATTGCATCATTCAGAAATTAAATTATTTGCAGAATTTTCCCTCTGAATTTTTGGTGAAAAAATTAGTAAAAAAAAGACGAAAATTACATGAGGAAATACGATATTGGTAAAAAAGTTTTTTTCAGATGTTTCATTGTGTTTCTCTTTAAAATTTATTTCACAGTTGGTGAAATGACTAAAGACTCATAGCTGCATCCTATGTTTGATCTTGGAGCACAATAAGCTAGCTGTATGTAGTAGAAGTTTGATAGTCTGACATTTAGTAGTGTGGCACATCTAATATTCTGGCACTTTTTCACTGACATCCCCATTGTAAGCTTTTCACTCAGCAATATTTAGAGAGGCCTAGGTGTTGCATTGTATCTTTGTCATTTTTAAGTAGTTTTTTGTTCAGAATTCCATGTTTGTAGCAGATGTTTTTCTTTTGCCTTCTAAAAATGTCTAATTGTCTGTTCTTGCATCCATCAATATCTTTGTCATAATGATTACCAATCTCGTTGTTTGAGTGTAATACTATTATTATTGTATTTTATAAATAATTAAAGAGTTTTTCATTATTTTTTTCTGTTTTTGAATTTTTATCTTACAGGACTGTCTGAAAAATTAAAAGATATTTTCAGTACAATGTGTGAAATCCAGAATTATTGGGACTTTTAACAATTCTGAATTTTGAAAATTTCCAGGTGTTGGATCATCTGCTTAAATCTAGCAAGAGGATATCTAGACATGGCAGCATTGGGATTTCACGTATTGTTTAGGTTAGGTAGAAAAATGATAACCTCACACAGTACAGGTGCAATTCTGTGTGGTGTCATACTGGATGTCAGAATTTAGGGTTAGCAAACATTTTAGAAGAGCACCAAGCAATGAAAATTAAGAATGACAAATTTTTTAGGATTTAAGGGGAGGACTGGGCAGTAGAATTTAGAGGTGGAAAAATTTTTAGAATTTAGGGAGATACCAGGCAGTGGAATTCGGGACCTGAAGAGATAGCACCAAACAGCAAAATGTGTAGTAGCAGCCCTGCCCCATCTCACAATCACTTAATATGGTGAAAATATGATCTTGGCCAACATTAATACAAAGTCAATCAATTCATTGTTATTGGCCATGGTTCAACTCCCTAGTCAGCAAGTATTTGAAAGTAATATGCAGGAATCTATCTCAATTAGTCGAGAGAAAAATTGCATTTATACTATACCTGTTTCCTTTTGTTATTATATTCTCCATTCCTATATTTAGAAGGTTTTTTTCGGGGGGTGTAAGTTCAGACATTAGGTCATTCTGCATATAGAAAGTCCGGATTTCGGACTTTGTCCTGTATGTAATTTGTAAAATCTTTGTGACTTTTGGGATGCTTATACTAAGAAAAGATGACTTACTAAAAGCGATTTAATTAATTTCATCTTCTCTTGAAATGTTTGAAAAGCATATTGTTTTAAATGTAACAGACAAAATAATTGGAAAACTTTAACTAAACTGTAAAAAATTGTTTGTACATTATTTTATAATTGCGTACATTTTGCAACAAATCCGGTGTTTAAAAAACTGTATAAACTGAAAGTTAGTATAGAAAGGCAAAGCTCTTTAGAATTGCATACATTTTGCAAAAAATTCAGTGTTTAAAAACTGTATGAACTGAAAGTTGGTATAGAAAGGCAAAGATCTTAAAGGCTTTCTTCCTAAGACAAGGGATAAGTTCACAAGAACTTTCTAAAGGAAACTGGGTTGTATTATCTTTACACTCATAGTTGATGACAGGTCATCAAAAGTTGATTTTGTAGAGAGAGCTTCAGAAATAGTTACTGTACTCAAAGAAAGCCACTGGCATGCAAATTACTGTTCCTCCTCCAGAATGAGGAGTTAGTAATAAAAAATAACAATGGGAGAGTCTTATTGAGTGAAATTAGTACAATGTTACAAATTTTGCAAATATGTAAATAATTTTAGCTAAATTGTAGTATCTCTTGTAACATGAAAGGCCTTATGAGAGTAAAGCTTCACCAAAAAAAAGATTCTAGGTGATTAATGTGAAAGTAAATGGTTGTCTTGCAAAATTGGCAAGCTGGCGATGACTTTATTGATTTTATTGCCAAACTTTATGACCATGTGATATTTTGATATGCCCCTTGTGTAAATATAACTGTTTCTATCACAATGTAACTCAAACGATACCTATGTAACTGTAATTGTGTATTCCTTCAAGAAATGGAAGGTGCAAGATTTCCTTGGTGTCAATTTTCAGTCCACAATTGAGTTCAAAATATTGAGAGACCTCCATGTGAGCTTCGCTCTTTAGATGTGCTTTGCATTGCATTGTGTTTAATGTTTTTAGAAGTTAAGTGAAAACAACTGGTTGTGCTTTGTCATACTGACAAGAGCTGTTGAGTAATTTTGTGAAGAGTTCCAGAAATCTAAAGTGTTTCTTTTGGGATCAAGCTATTATCAGTTCTGAGTACGTTCAGTCCATTACGAACCCATACACACATAACAATTTTTGGTGTCAGAACTGGAACTGAATGCAAGTGACAGTAGAAGGACGGCAACTAAGACAACTGTTGACAGCATTTGCTGTGCATTTGGAAGAAGCAATGTAAGCGAGCCAAGAATCTGTTTAAGAAAAGATGAAAAACTCTTCAGGAAAAGATGGAAGCTGGCCAAGAATCCATTAAAGAAGATATGAAAGCTGTTCAACAAAAGATGGAAGCTGGCCAAGAAATTATTGAAAGAGGACATGAAAAGAGAAATTGCTGCCATGATAGGAAACAAGTTCGAGACTATGGAAGGCAAAATAGACATGGTTGAAAATAAAGTTAGGGAAATCGAAGAAAGAGTTTCTGTTATCGAACAACAAATCAATGACAGACATTCTGCTGCTGTCGCCAAGAAATTTGACTGCCTAAAGAAATTCATAGCAACAAAAGGAAGCAATTCTTACAGTTTTAAATTTTTACCTCTGCCTTCTCGACCCTAATACTCAATTCCTGATAATGTTGGATGTAAATAGATTGGATCCCAAGCTAAGGCTTGCAGTCTCGCAACTTTTGTGAGAGGAGATGCAGCGAATATCCTTTAAACTCTGCCGAAAACCAGAGGCTAGACTTGTAGTCTCTATCCAGTATGTTGAAGCTGTGCTTTGCTGAGAAAGGTTTAAAAATCTGTAGCAGGCTTCAATTAAAATCTTGTCAACAGAAGCCCACAGAAATACTCCAGGAGCTCACCATAGATTGAGAAAGCCTGTCTCATCTCTCTTTTTTGGATTGCCCAACAGAAACAAGGGAAATACTATCCCTGCAGTACTTTATTGATGGCATCTGGGATCCAGATACATAGAAAGCTCCGACAACTGCAGATATCAAGGATTTAAAAACCACTTTAGTATGTGCTATGAAATTCAAGGCAGCCCAGCAAGCAGCTTTTTGACCCCGCCATACAATCAGAGCTGCTCAAGTCTAAGAGCCAGTGGATCAAATGTCTGCTCGTCTGGATGATTTAAACAGAGAAGTCAATGCCTTGATATGGAAGAGGAATTACAAGAAACAGACCCTAAAGTGCTCAAACTGCAGTACTGAAGGCCATGTACAAAGGAACTGCAGAGTAGCCCAAGGCACAGAAGTTATGGGAAGCCCCATTTTAAAGTACTTTACATTTCTGCAGCGAGTGCAGCACTAATGGACTGCTTTACCCTCCAAACTGTGTTTGGCAATAAAATCAAAACTGGTGGAAGTTAAATGTTAGCATATTGTTTGGAAGTGCCGCTTACCTTCACATAGCATATGTACATTCTTGCATACTCGGATTGGACTTTCTAAGGAAATGCAATTTTTCTTGGGCTTTAAAAATAATGAACTGCATCTGCATCTGAGGATATAACCCTGTTTGGAATTAAAGATAACTGTATTAAATCAACCCACCAAATAATAACTCAGGATGATATCACAGTACCAA
The DNA here is from genome assembly GCA_000611955.2 of Stegodyphus mimosarum. Taxonomy (NCBI): domain Eukaryota; kingdom Metazoa; phylum Arthropoda; class Arachnida; order Araneae; family Eresidae; genus Stegodyphus; species Stegodyphus mimosarum. The sequence goes on from KK120944.1 coordinate 80,452, forward strand.
CAAGGATAGAATTTTTGCTATCTGAATCCGTAGCTGAAAACCAGAATTCCAGTACAGCATAATGGAATATCTGAAGAACAGTAACAGCCGAAAAGTAGTGCTAGTAGCCTCAGTGCTCATTGACCTATCAAGGACAGTCATCTGGGTTAAAGTTATTTGCCAATGTAAGTGAAAAGGCAGAAGTCATTAGTAAAGGTGAAGTGATTGCAGCATGTACTCCAGTGACCTGCATTAAACGAAACAGTAACCCTCCGGACTCTGTGTCTTTGAGACCCAAACATTAGGGTTGTTCCAAAATGCACATCAAAGCTAAAGGACATCCAAGACAGCGACATTACTGAGCAACAACATTATCAAGACTTCAAAGAGCGACATTGCCAAGAAATGCAAGCCAGCAACATTGCTGAGCAAGTTCTTGTGCCTCTTCCATCATTCTGGTCTGAAAAAGAGATGGCTGAACTTGATTTTACATTGACTATTGCCTGAAGAACCACATGAAAAAGAAAGGCAGCTTCTCTGTTGTTAGAATTGATAACATTCTCAAATCTCTTTCTGAAAGCAAGTGCTTTTAGATACTTGATTTAAAAGAATGGATATTGGCAGATAGAGATACACCCTGATGATCAAGAAAAGTTGGCATATACTACTGGACGAGGACTTAACAATGTAAAGTTCCAGGTAGTGCTGTTTCGATTATGTAATGCACAGGCAATATTCAAATGCATTATGGAGATCATGCTGAGAGGTTTTCCTATAAAGCTTGTCTAATATACTTAGATGACATCATTGTTGACGGGAAAACTTTTGAAGAATATTTTGAAAATATTATGAAGTTACTTCGAGAATTGAAAAAGCTAGTCTAAAGTCCTGCCAACCCTAAATTGTTCAGACATTAAATGACTTACCTCAGACATGCCATCTCTGCTGAAGATGTATGTATGGATCCAAAAAAGTGTTGGCCGTTAAAGACTGGAGACTGCCTGAAATTAGATTGGAGATGACCTGTCCTAAAGATTATGTTAAAGATTGGAGGCCTAAGTTAAAGACTGGAGACTTCCTGTCCATTAACTGAGAAGTTTCCTGGGGTTTTGTACATACCATAGGAGATTTGTGAAGGATTTGTTTTCCATCACAAAGCACCGTCACAAACTGACAGAGAGCAAACAAAAGTTCTTGTGGACAAAATAATATGATAATGCATTTAACAAACTGAAAGAGTTGTTACTATCTGCTACAATCCTGATGTATCCTCAGCTTGAAAAACCATTTATTCTCGACACAGATGTGAGAAATGAGAGTGTTGGTGCTGTTTTGTCCTGTTTTGTCCAAAAAATAAACAGTCAAACTGTGCCATTAGAACATTTCCACCACTACCTGTATGGCAGAAAATTCCTGCTCTATACAAATTCATCCTCCATACAAATTATGTATTGTTGAACTGCCTATTAGATTTCAAGAATCTGAAGCGAAATAGCCAGACAGATACAAAGACTCTAGGAATATTACATAACTATCCATCATAGGAAAGGATTGTTGCATGGAAACACTGATGTCCTGTCCAGAAGTTGCCCAGAAAGTTGCAGATATTGTTCAAGGGTAGAATCAAAGTGAAGCTAGTTAATCCAGTCGCACATCAAATTACAACTTCAACGTTGTCTGACTCCGACACATGAAGTGATGAAGAAATCAGGAAAGACCAGTTGGAAGATGGTGACATTAAACTCGTAATTGACTCAATGGAATCTTTAAATAAGAAACCTACCTTGCAGAACATTTCGATCCTAAGACAAAGTAATATTGAGCTCTCTGGGACTCGCTTAATATACATAACTGCATCTTATACTGGGAATTTGAATCAGATGATAGAAAATCATTCTGATGGCAGCTAGTACTTGCAAGATCCTGGATCCCAGACACCCTTAAAGAATTACATAACAGTCCAACAGGAGACCACTTCAGAATAATTAAGAGTTTGCATAGAGTTCGAGAACCTTCTACTAAAGTAATGCAAGGACTCATGGGCAAAAGTGGTGCCATCCTTGCAATGCCTGTGTGGGCCTGAAAGGACTGAAGAAATGCAACCAAGGGGAGCTGCAATATTGCAATGTAGGAGCACCTTTTGATTGCATCACATTTGAAATCCTGAGACCTCTGCCACAAACTGCTGATGTCAGCAAATACATCTTCATTGTCATTGATTATTATACAAAGTGGTCTAAGTGTATGCTATCCCTGTTCAAAAGGCTGTCATGTTAGAGGTAATGATACAGCAATGGATTCTAGATTTGGAGTATCTCTTCAGTTACATTCTGATCAAGAAAAGAATTTTACCATGGCTGTGATTAAAGAACATCGTAAACTACTTGGCATGGACAACACCCAAACACCTTTCCATCCACAGTCAGATAACATAGCATAGAGGTTTAATTGAACTATCCTTAAAACCTCTCGTTGGTAGTTTCCAGAAACCAACAGAACAGGGACTGGAAATTATATCTTTTCTTACTGGCTTATTGCAGTGTTATCCGTAAGCCTGCTGACTGTTTTCCATCCCAGATGCTTTTTGGTTGTGTCCTTCATCTGCTTTGTGATCTCTTGTTTGTTTGCCCTTCAAATGCACCTTCATCAACTGAGGAGTACATTCAGGATCTTCAAGCATAGTTTGAAGTGATATGAAACTTTGTATGAAAGTGAGTAAGTTTAGCAAAGGAGGAGACGAAGGCCTGATATGATGCAGTAGCTAAGAATGTCAAATCAGTAAAGGTGATGAGATGGGGTTATGGAATGCAATTCTATGGAAAGGACTTCGATGGAATTCAGTTGAAAACTAGGATCATGCTGAGATGGTTCTTATAGAGTCCTAAACAGGCTGAATGACATCGTAGTTTGTATCTGTAATTACAACTCTGGTATCAAAATACATCTGTTGTAAAAATCTAGTAAGTCTGTTGTTTCTAAGCCAACAAACAAATTCTAAGCCCAAAGTCGTTTATTACAACAGGCTAGCTCCTTACTATGGCCACAGTATGCAGTCACTATAGTGTATCGAATGTAAATAGTATACCAAGACCATAGTCCTATGTGCATTTTATAAATTCATGCCTTTATTTGTTGATTTTGTGTTTGATTTGTTGTTTATTGGAATTATTATTTTAGAATTGCATCAATATCCTTACTTCTAAGTATGGCTTTCTGTCCAGGGATTGTTCTGCCCGGGACATGCAATCCTTGGGAAGAGATGGGACAACATGAAAAGCCTGAAGAAAATGAAGTTTCACCAGAAAAATAAGGTTACAGGGGAATTCATTTAACATTGAGGTAAATAGCTATCTGTCAAATTGGAGAGATAGTGCCAAGCTGGCGATAGTCTTGGCTATTAATTTTTGTCATCAAATTTGCCAAGAAATCTGTGATTTGGCAGCATTTTGGTCCAACCCTTATGTAACTGTAACTAGTCCTATCATATGTAATTGTAACTATATCCACCTCTGTGTAACTGTAATTATATATATCTTTCTGTATACCTTCCAGCCATTTCAAGAAAATGAAGATATTGAAAATTTCTCAGTGGCCATGGGGAAACTAATATATAAGACTAGAGAAAGCATCATTTCTCAGTTTTTAGTTCAGAGTTTGGAATACTGAGAGATCTCTGTGTGTGCTTTCCTCTCCAAATGTTCATTGTGTTTAACATTCTTAGTAGTTTTAAGTGGTAACAACTGATTGTTCTCTGTCATACTGAGAAGAGCTGTATGAGTACTTTTGTAAGAACTCCCAGAACTGTAAAGTGTTTCTTTTGGGAAAATAAATATTATCAAGCTATCATTGATTCTGTGTGCATTCGATCTATTATGAATGCATACGCACATAACAATATTTTTAAATTTTTAAGAAGGATCAACTGGAGAATAAGTCTAGTGTCATTAGCTATAGTAATTTCATCACCAATTTAAATTATTAAAGTTATTTATTAAATTATTATTATTATTTATTTATTAAAGTGTTATGGTTAAAAATCTTAGCTGGATCTGAATATTATCTACATACGAATGGTTGTTTCTTGTTCAGAAGAGCCAGCCAGTTTCTTAAATTTACACTACAAATGGAGAAACCATGAAAACATCTGTGCGAGCCTGTTCTTGAGAATTCTAATTCAGTTTGATCTACTAGTGTTTTGCATTTCAAGCTTTTGGCCACTGATGGGCACTTGAACTGAAAAATTAATGGGAAAAAATAATAAAAGCTGTTAGATTTATTAGTATAGTCTTACATTATTCACTTTTCAGGATAATGTTTAATATGGTATTGTTAACTTTTAAAGTTTGACTATTTGTATTTATAAATTATGTGACTTTATGATGTATTAGAAGGTAGCCAAAAAATGTTCTTGCCATTTTTGGAATATCATTTGATGAAGCACTCACAAAGCGGAAACAAAGTGACTCATTTGCTAGAAAAGTGATGGACGGTTATTGTAACCATTAAGCTTCACCAATACTGTCTGTTGTGCAGGCAAAGCCCATCCACTGTCAAAGAAAAATGGAGGTACTGAAGCACCTTATCTGTAATTGTTTGCTGTATCACTTTAAGGTTTGCCTCTCAGAAGCCCCATCAAGCCTCAAATAATACATTAGGCACTTGTCGAGGATGATGTGAATGAATACACAGCCAGGCATTAGTTCCAAAAGTTCAGGTTGAGAGATCTGAGGTTTTGTCATTATAGTGAGTGACGTCAGATGCTCAGTGACAAGGCCCTAAAGGCAGCCATAGAGGAGAAGAGCAAGGTGAACTCTCTGAACATTTCATCAGAAACAGTCAGATTTGATCTGAAAAGAATACAGCCAAAGATACTATTCAGCAATTTAGCTAAAAGATGTTATGTCATCCACTATATTTGCTGAGCTTTTCTGGCCAAGCATTTACATGGGAAATACGTTGACAGTGAGGCACACCTGTGTCATGCATTCACAGACTTTTTTGTGTGCAAGAGCCCCAAGTATTGTCACCAACACATTGCACAGCTGCAGAAATGTTGGCAAAGTGTGCTAAATGCTTGTAGAGATTACTTTAAGATCTACTATTGAGTATCATGTGCTGTATGTCTATCTTTTCTAATGATCACAAATGGCAAGAAATGTTCTGGTTACCAAGTATATCTGAAAATTTATTACTTAAAAATTTATTAAATATATATTTTTACCCACATGATTTTTTTTTTCTTGGTAGGAAAGCAAGAGTTCTAAGGGTGATATACAGAAATATGCAGAAGATAATTTAAACCGTCATACTAAGGGTATTTTTCGTAAGAAGTTTTCTTTGCAGGATATGTTATCATGGTCTAAAGTGAGTATTAAGCATCAGTTTTATTAAATGTTCAAATAAATTGTTGCTGTTATAAATGACCAACTTTAAGCACTCAGTAGAAATGGCCAGTATCTGTAGGTCATTTAGCCGTTACTCAGAACTTTAGATTATGAGAAAAGGAAAACTCTTTTCCAATTTCGATAGAGAATACCCTTGGGGAATGGATCTCCCATCCCTCTTCCTCTATCACCAAATCTCTCAACTATACTGGTTAATTGGGACTTCTTAAAATACTTGTGAGCCAAAAGAGGACTTTTGGTCAGTATTGTAAGTCCTTCATGCCAGACAGATACTATGTGCTTAAAAATATCCAAGCCATCTCAGGTTTTGAACCTGAGCCTAATGATATGGCAGCCAGCAACACTAACCACTATACTGATCAGGGGAGGGATGTTAAAGTATAACTGCTTGCATTTTGATAATTATGTGATTAATTTTTACATTAATTTCATTCTTTTGCATTTTAATAATTATGTAATTAAATTTTTTCAGGCATTATGTTATGTGATCTCTGAAGAAAATGTTTTTATAAATATGTAAAGTGAATCAAAATATAATGTCAGTGCTCTTGTAGCACAGATATATAAAGCTATAGCAGAGTGATAAGGAAAGAAAGGGCATTGTGATAGGTGTTTGTAGTTATAGTTTATTTTCTCATTTTAGTAACATAACATCTGTAAGTGCATAAACATGACTGCTGATTTGTCTGAATGCACGATCTTGAAAGAGGAAGTTGAGATGGGTTTAGTGAGCTAAAAATGTGCAACCTAATGAACCTTATCATAGGATGCTTCTTCACTATGGGAACAACAATTGTATGAATCGTGTTAGATTATGTAAATATGGTAAGTACATGAGGGCTAATAGCCTAAAGGCAAATATCTTTGTGAAGGACTTTCTAAGGGAAACTGGTTTGTATTCACATTGCACATTCAGAAATCCAAAAAACCAACCATGAAGCCAACTTGCCTATTCATCTAATATTCAGCCAACGTAAACAACTTGGCCATTGGTAATGTGTATATCAGCCAGAGACATGTGTGTAACCATGCAATCATGTAGAAAAGTCTAAAACTGGTAGAATAAATATGCTGAAGCTTCGTTGAGCCACTTGTCAGTTTCTCCCACAGAGTACCATTGTGATCATGCTGATATGTGTGTCAAAGAAAATTGCCATCTGTTGTGTTTCTTCTTGAAGCATATTGGATCTCTATTAAAATCTACTGCCTTAATGTATAAACATATATTGCATAAGAAATGGTACATTAATGGCTAAAGGAGCAATCCTATACATTTCTTTTCTACAGCTGCTAAACGGATTATAAAATATGTAGTGAATGACAGAAAGATTATATTTAGAAATAAAGCATTTTTTTATTTATATAACTCATAGTTTCTTTTACTGTTCACAGCACTAACCTTTTTTATTCTGCATTATTAAAACATAAAAGTATTATCCCTGAAATATTTTGTCTTTTTGGAGTTATCACATGTACTAGGTTGTGCATCTTACTTATATGCTTAATTTATATTCTAATTAAATTTCTTGACAATTCCACTGTCTGTTTTAATGTAGCATGCATTGAAGATTTACTGCAGTCAGTTGATTTTGAGGATAAAATACTTTTCTTACCTTTTTTTCATGGCTATATACACTCACTTCCAAAAGTTAAGCATGGATAGGAAAATGCTAATTTCTGGAAGCCAATCAGAATTGAAGAGGATGCAATTCACTGCAGAGCTAGATGGAAGTATGCAAATATGTTAGGTAACAGCCAATCACGCTTTCATATCAAGAAATACGCAAAAGCGACAGTCTTATAAGAAGCCAGCTTTATGAAGGTTTACAGAAGTTGATTGTAAGTGCTGATAGAAGGTGTTTAAAACTCTTGTACAATTTGTTTTCAAGACATACATGTTTCTATGACTTCCAGAATACGAATGGAAGATTGTTAGCGTTCGCTTGCTGTGGGGCGCATTGAAGCAGGACAGTCGATCACAGATGTTGCTCTTTTCTTCGGCGTTCAAAGTGGAAGATTCTGAGCGCTGGCGTGCTGTGGGGTGCATTGAAGCAGGACAGTCAATCACAGATGTTGCTCTTTTCTTCGGCGTTCATCATTCTATAATTTCACGTTTATGGAGACAATTCCAAACCACACACACAGTTGTCCAAAAGCCCGTAGCCGGTCGCCCAAGAGTTACATCCCCCATGTAAGATCGATATATTGCTATTGTAGCCAAGCGGAATCGCAGAGTGACCTCCACATGTGTGACATCTATGGTTACAACGTCCATTGGTAAGGCAATATCTGCAGCTACTGTACGCCGAAGATTACATATGAGTAGACTGTGCACCGGGTACCTCGAGTTTGTGTTTCTCTATCTGTCCAATCAAGAAAGGCATGATTACAGTGGTTGCGGGAACATGTCAATTGGAATGTGTCTGACTGGGGCAATGTCATGTTTACTGATGAGTCAAGATTTACTCCAGAGCCACATGACAAGCTTATAAGGGTATGGCGTGAACAACGAACACGCAATCAGTCCCAAAACATCACCGAGCATCACGCATTCCGAAGCGGAAGCATTATGGTGTGGGCAGGGATTTCATTAGGATACCGCACCGACCTGCACATCTTTAAACGGGGTTCTTTGACGGCTGTCCAGTATCGAGATGAAGTCCTAGAACCCATTGTGAGATTGTATGCTGCAGCAGTTGGCCCTACTTTTGTTTTAATGGACGATAACGCATGTCTCCATAGAGCTGACATCATCGATGACTACCTGGAAAGTGAAGGGATTGCACGTATGGCATGGTCAGCATATTTGCCTGACCTTAATCCCATTGAAAATCTTTGGGATGCTCTTGGGGCCGTGCTGTATCTTCATGTTTCCCACCTCCAGCCACTCTTATTGAGCTGGAAACTGCTCTACAAGAAGAATGGTGATTGCTTAATTCTGCGGTGGTTGACCGCCTAATTGAAAGCATGGTCACAAGGTCTAAACTTTGTATACAGTTGAGGGGGATCACATACCCTATTAATGTCCTTTTTTTTCATTTTATGCTGCTTATTTTCACTTTATACATAATTCTGCATAAGTCTCCAGTATTTCATTATCTGATAACTTACAAAAATTTAATATTGTTTTCATTTCTGTATATAATTATTGATTTTGTTTTATGCACAAATATATATGCTACTTTCCTGCCAAATTTTGTGTCAATCAAAGCAGTATTTGTTGATTTTTTTTTGCAGTTTACATCTTTGTGCTTAGCTTTTGGAAGTCTGTGTATATGCATACACAAATATATATATTATATGTACTAAAAGCACAATTTTGGAAACACTGAAGTAAGGTTATTGAGATGTACAAATGTAGCAATGTTGTTTAGTGTAAATACTTGATGCTTAGCGGGTCCATCCATTTGAAAAACCAGATTAAGTTCCATATTTATTTAAATTTGCATTTGTGGCCTCAATTCACTTGGCACTCCAGTTGTGCCTATTTCCAGAACAGTTTTGGTACTATTGCAATAGAAGCGAACATAGATGATTGCAGAAACATCTTAACAGGATGGAAGCTTAAGCTAAAAGAGAGAGGGTTGCAGTAGCTCAGGGGAAGAAAGGAGGGAGTTGAAAAGTTTTAATTCCGAGTTTTGGTTTACAATTGTTTGATTAGGCAAGAGGTATCTGCATTAAGCGTTACGTAAGATCGCATGATTAATTTGAATGACGCAGTGTAGACTTATAGTGCTATTTTTTAAGATAAAGAGATGAAGTCTCCAAATTAAATAAAACTAAAAGATTTTAAAGCCAATTAAAATCAGAAGTTTGCTTTCATATTTTTTATCTTACATGTATATACATATATGAGAACCAATCAAAAGGTTTTCAACCTGATGACTTAAAAGTGGCTCCCATCACCTTCTAAGTAGACTTCTTCTGAGCTTATCACAATGATCCCAGTGGCACTATCAGCTATTGAACTAACCTTGGAGGTCATTTTCTAACAGTGTGTTCAAAACAGCCTGTGACTCTGCTTGAATTTCTTCAGTCTTCTCAAATTGTCATATCTTTAGTTTCATTTTAAAATTAGAAACGAGAAAAGTCATAGTATGTGAGGTCAGGCACATAAGAAGGATGTAAACCGAAGTTCATATTGTTGTTAGGTTAGTCAAACAATCATTGTATCATGAAGACAGTTTGGTTTGTTATATCATTATGGAGAAGCTATATATGTGTTGTTCTGCCACTGATCAAGTCACTTTTCTTGCACTATCCAATAAGCTTCTCAGAACTTGAATATAAAATATAGTGTTAACTATTTTATCTGGAGGAACAAATTTCCCATGAACAGTTCTGTTATGGTTAAAAACAGATATGAATGCAGACTTGATGTTGCATCTCACTTGCCTTGCCTTCTTTAGTCAAGGTGACCCTGGACTTTTCCCTTGATTGGATTGCCTATTGGTTTCTAAATCATAGGCATCATCTATTGGTTTCTAAATTATAGGTGATGAAACCCAGGTTTCATCACTTATAATGTTGTTCAAAAGAAAGCTGGTGTTATTTAAAGCAATTAGTTTGAGATCTGTGGGGATGTCAAGACATTGTTTTTCTTCAACACTCTAGAGTATGGGAACAAACTTTGATGTGATATGTATCATCTTCAAATCTTCCATCAAAATCTTGACTTCTTTCATGATTAATCCTCACACACATTTTTTCTTCATCAATGGTAAACAAGAATCCTGTTGGATGGTCGGATTCGATGATCTCAGTCGTTTTTACCATTGACCCACTCAGAAATGTGGGAATGCCCATAGCTTTTCCTCAGCTGTTTTCCGATTTGCATAATACTGTAACAGTTTTTACATACTTAACTCTGAATATTATGAAGGTGCATTGTTTACAGAAATTTGTCATTTGTGGAGAATATGTTGCATCTCTGTGTAAATAGAAAGACGTTGCCACAGACAATATGCACAGGGTACTGGCATTAGTCTTACTGACCCTTATTTTGGGGAGAATTCCCTTAGCACATTTTGTGGTAATCATGTTCCATACAAACATGAGACATTCAACATAGAATTTTTTTATTAGACCTTTTATTATTATGTATGTCAAAAATAGGAGGTGGAAAGAAAAGCAGTGCAATTTTATGGATTATCTTCAAGATCCCAGACAATTTTTAAAAATTCATTTCTGATTTGTGCATTTAAAAATTTGGTGATTTGCTTTCAAAATCACTATTGGAATTCCAGATTTATCATGAAAGCATTTTACCTAGTTTGTTCCATCATCCTCTTCAAAATGTAAAAGAAACTGAAAGAAAGTTTATCCCCTCCCCCTACATACTCAAAATAATTTTTATTTTCAGGATTCAAAATAATTGTATATTTTCCTTTGTGTGTGGGGGGAGGAGAGGTTTCTTGATAGCACATGTTAATAATCAAATTTTGGAAAATAATTTATTATAAATTTTCTATTTTTCCATAATTTTTAACACTCTTATTATATATTTTACTTTATCCTTAACTACAGTTATTTGAATGTTTATCATGTTCTAAAATTCGTATAGGATCCTATTCGAAAACCGATGATTATGACAACTGACAAATCACTTAAGCGAGACGCTTGTGAAGTGTTTAAATTGATTCAAACTTATATGCTGGACCATAAAGCTAAAAGTGGGCAAACATATGAAGCTGTTGTTCTTGATATAGCCACCAGAGGTTGGAGCAAACCAGCTTTGAGAGATGAACTGTATATTCAAATTTGTCGGCAAACTACTGAAAATCCTAAAAGGTATGTGGTTCTGACTAGTATTTTAAAATATTTATTAGGCACTTTTGATTATCTGCACTCCCATAAAAGTTTACCTACTCATTGGCGACTTTGTGAATTGGTGAAAACCATTTGTTTAGCTATTGTGATGGCTTACAGATATTGTTCTGTTCACAAAAAATTATTAAATGCTAAGCATTTTCTAAGAAGGAAGGGATTGCATGAGAAAAAAAAAACAAAAATCTCTGGGGCTGATATTTACATTTTTACAGCCACTGCATATTGTTCACTGAAATGGCATTAACATTAAAGCATATAAATCTTGTCCACCCTAACGTGTGTGGTATGCTGTCACTATGCACTATTTAAGTGTATGTACCTTCAAATATATGTGTGAGTTGACTAGTGTTGCATGTATGTACAAAATTATGTCAAAATGCAGCAGTTTTACCACTGGTTGAAACCACAGTGCAAATAATCATAAAGTACCATTTATTCTTCCATCCAGTGGTACAGTATAATTAACCTTGTGTAATTTTATGAAATAATGCAGTAATTATTGGAGCTGAAAACTGAATGATTAATAAGTATTGAAAGAATTGCATTGACCTAAAATAATGAATGAAATTTGGTACAGAGAAACTACAGAGTTATATAATATCTCTACAAATTCGTGAGCATTTTTGTGAGATATTTTGTCAGTCCAAAATTAATCCGCAGTGGATAGTAGTGTGACTGTGTATGCATGCATATACATATAATTTTAATTAATGTTTGAAACCCTTAAAATTTTAACTAAGAGATTCTTTTGCAATTCCCCAAAAATTATTATTTGTTCTTTAGATTTCGAGACTGTTATGGTGGTGACACATCTGTCTTTAATCAGACTAATATAAAGTTGGGGCATTAATACTGCTAATGATATTGAGCATTAAAGAAATTATGATAACAGAGTTAATTTCGTTAAATAATTATCCTAGGTATTATTTTACTTTATACTGGAAACTTTTTACTTCCAGTCAGAAAATTTATCTTAATAGGGTAAAAAATAAAATTAAAAAAAATAAATTAAATAAATTCAGTATTATGATTAGGAAGAGTTCTTTAAATATAAAATCTAGCTTTTTATATATCTGCAGTAACAAAAGTTCTAATTTGTAAAATATTTATTTGACTTTAACAATTTAAGTGTTGCATATTTGCAAAATTAGCATTATTCTGTTTTATTCCTGAGCTTTGAACTATGATGAAGAAATGTAAATATGCAGTACATTTTTTTAATATATTGTTCATTTACAATAGAGCAATTTGTTGATATATTTAATAATAGAAAATTTTGAGAGTTATAATTCACAAGGTATCTTTTTGCAAATTGGTTTAATAATAGGCATTATTAATAAGGCCATATTTGAAAGTTTTATTTATTATTTTACAAATGCTGAACATTACTGCTTAAACCATTAGTTCACTGGCTCTCCAGTACGTCTTAACAATGTCCTCATACCGAGAAAGTGCAATACAATTTGTAGAGTCATTAGGTTATTTGGAAGCAGAAGATGTGAAAAATGAGCAATGCCTTCTCCGGGACTCCAACCACGGATCTCTCAAATACATGTCGGGTGTGCTGACCACTACACCATGAAGGCATGTGAAAGTGGTGGGAGAAATGCCTTATATACTCCCCTTTTTAAAGGACGGCTGGGGATTAGAGCACCCAATCGCCAAATCCCAGTGGTGGAGAATCATCATCCACTACCTTTTTTTGTTTGGGTACCACTTGTAAAGTCATTAGGTTATTTGGAAGCAGGAGATGTGAAAAATGAGCTATGCCCTCACTGGGACTCGAACCACAGACCTCTAGAATGTGTGTCGAGTGTGCTGACCACTACACCACAAAGGTATGCGAAGAAGATGGGAGAAATACCTTATAAATTATATAAATGTTCAAAAATCACAGGCTGATACGCAAAATACAGTTTGGGGAATCCACCACACCACTTGTGTACAGGTGGTCTCGCAAACAGTCATGCCCAGTCAGATGTCTAAATAAAGCTACCGCTGTCTTTGTTGGAAAACTGGGAATTAAAGTTGTCTCTTCCTCCAACTCTTATCCATAGCACGTTGAATCATATCCTGCTTAAGAGTTTTCTTAAGAGTCAAGTTAACAAACAATTTAGTCATATGAAATGAAAGAAATTGATTAATGCACTGCATTATAAAAGTTCCTTTCTTAGCCAAAGTATCAGCTTTTTCATTTCCAATAATTCCACAGCGGGTTGGAATCCATTGGAAAGAAATTCTGTGTGCCATTGCCTCAAGCAAAGGCCTACAGTCTAAGATTCTTTGGGAACTATTTTGATTATTCAAAAGAGCTTGAAGTCCACTTTTGGAATCTGACAATATGACTGCCTTTACAAAAGAGTGGCTATGAATCGACAGTTGTTGAATAGCCACAGCAATAACTTCGATTTCGCCACCAAAGGCTGTAGTATGAAGTCCCATTGGTAAGTAGAAGCTAAAAAGCTCACTAAGGAAATATTTGAAAGTAACTTAAAACTACCATTTAATGATGTGTTCTATTAGGTACATAAAGCTATCAATGTCATTATTTTATTGATTATTACAGCATTTGAGGGAAATTAGGTGGCACTATTGTGGTATGAAAACTGGATGCAGTTTTCTTTCTTTTCTTGTCCTTCTTCTGTCTCTCTCTTTCTCTCTCTTTTTTTTAATATTGCTTTATTAGAGAGATATTAAAGCAAAGTTTTGTGTTGTCACTTATTTCTTTTAATTTTGCATTAAAATGGGAAAAGAATCGCACATCAGGGAAATATTAACAGCTAAATATTGTTTAATGTATCTCTGTAAATGTTCTTTTATAAGCACAAATGCCTGTCAGCTTTAAAAATATTTATTAACAGAACAAAGGAACAAGTACAAACAAAATATACATCAAAACAAAACCTACACAAAAACAAAGCACGTGGCATTTAGAATTAACTTTCAAGGTCATGCAGACATAATATTGGAGAACCTATCGTCATCGCAGCTGGACTGTAAGTTGTTCCCATTGCCACTAGATGGCATTCGATAAATTAGTTCGGTTACATCCAAATAGTTCTGTTACTTATGTATATTATTTTAAGTCTGTTTAGAAGTAAGGAACATTAGTGGTGAATTAATTGCATTACCTTAGAGAAAAGATTCTTTGATGATAGAGAATGGCATTGAATTTTGCAAAAGTTGTGTTAAGCAAATGTTTAATTGATTAATTAGGAATGCTGTTGTTATTATTTGAATGAGAATAACATTGCAATAGTTAGCTAAAATTTTGATGACGAAAATGGACAAGCTTAACTTCATTTCATCTGGCATTACTGTAATATTCCAGTAATTCTTGATGTACTTCAGATAATGTCACATGTCAGTCGCATTCTTGCTAGTTCTCTCCTATCTAAACTGAAACTGCTGCACTACGTTTTGATATTTCTTGATAAAAATACTTCAAAACCATGATCTTGATGTTTGTAATACTTTACTATGTTATGTATTTCTTTTAAAAGAGCTACTGTTTAATTTTATGTAAGAAATCTCTCAGCTGGCAGATACTTATCAGTTCATTGAAATATAATGTGAACTGGGTATCATATATTTAGAAACTGCTTTGTGTGTAATTGAGCAACTTCTGTTCCATTATAAAGAATTTTACTATGAATGTGGTATACATCTGAAATTTCAGCCTTGGTCTATTCTGTTGTATTCTGAGTTTAATTCTGAATGGGATAAGAACCATATCTTTGATGCAAGTTTTTAAACTCTTCTTGAACAAAATAAAGTGCTCTATGTATACTTTTTGATAAAACAGTTTAAAATGGAATTCAAATTAGGTCTGAAAAAAAAACTTTTTTTTTTTTTTTCTAATTCTATAATTATTTCCTTCAAGTTGTTGTATATAAAGAGGTATGTATTAGAGTCAGTATGGAGGAAAATGATGTTTTTCTACAAGCTGAGCAAAGAATTTTTGTGGAGTGGAATGTGTACATGATATCATTAAACCTTTTATTTGTAATGCCTCTACATTTAAAATTCTTGAAGTTATATTTTAAAAATTGTAATCAGTTTTATGTGTCATGAATTATTGTGTGTGTCACTGAATATGTGTATGTATTAGAGTCAGTATGGAGGAAAATGATGTTTTTCTACAAGCTGAGCAAAGAATTTTTGTGGAGTGGAATGTGTACATGATATCATTAAACCTTTTATTTGTAATGCCTCTACATTTAAAATTCTTGAAGTTATATTTTAAAAATTGTAATCAGTTTTATGTGTCATGATGAAATATTATCTTTTAAGCAATATACCATTGACCCCTGTATTAACTATATAATTGAAGAATGAGTTTATATTTAACTGGCATAAAAATGTTTAAAAAGGAAAATATAAAACATTTAAAATATTTAATTGGCATAAAAGTATTTAAAAAGCAAAATATAAAACACTTAAAATATTTTTTTTAAAATTATTATCATTTCTAGAATGAAATATATATATATATATTCACTTTTCAAATAATAAATTAAGATAAAAGGGTAATTTGTATGGTAACTCAGAATTCATGAATATTATTTTCTGTTGCAATTATTTTCTTAATATTTGAAGAAGAGAAAGGCATTGCAGCTTATTTATTTTCCTTCTTTTTAGTTTACAGATATTTTGGTTCAGTTAAATTAATTTTTTCTTTTCTTTTCGATTTTTTTTTTCACTGAAAATGCTTTTTTTTACCATGCATTTTTTTTGTAGATTTTTATTTATTTATTCAATTATAATGTTATGTTTTTTTAACATAGTTTATTTTTTTAGTTTTAGCAGTGCTGGAATATTGAAAATAAAGGAGTACAAAGTTTTGTTGTAAATACAAAAGCTGTTTTCCATAAATGTGATAATTGCAGTTGGATTCATTACATAACCTGTTTTAGATTTCAGAAAAGTAAGGAAAGAAGTAAACATTTGCTTGTGAAATATGTACCATTTTTATATGAAATTTCAAAAAGCACTTCTGATTACTATTGTTCAAATTTCTTTAAAAATTTAAAACTAGTTAAATTGCTGACTTGTAGATTACAGATTACGTAAGCGTATATGTAATATTTTGAAAGTATCGTAGTTATGCACCTATTCTGAAAAAGCTGAATTTTATTATTCAAATCAAGTATTTACATCATGATTTGATTCGTAATGTCTAATTGAGTTTCCCCCTTTTTTTTTGTGTGTGTGCATGTAAAATCAATTCAGACATTTAATAAACAGAAATGAAGAAAAGTTATAAAATTTTTACATAAAAAGGCCGATATTGATGTAGTATATATTCTGTTTTTATGATTGATCTGTAAACCACTAAAAAAACTTTGTCAGTCTCCTGCAAATGGTATTAATACTCAAACAACTGAGTCATGCTTTGAGATTATCAGGCTAAAGATCCTACAGAACATGCCAATTACCACTCCTCAAATGCTTCTATGTTATCTCACAAAAGCATGGCAAAGATCCATTAATAAAAGTGATGCCTATTTTTTTGCCATAATATTCATAATGCAGCTGACTGGCTTAAAAAAATGGCCCTTTTGAAGCAATTTAAATTTAATCAATTAAAAAAGTCATAGGTTATTAAATTAATTAATGCTGGAATAATTTTCATTTATGTATTAATTATTTTTATTTACGTCTATATTTTAAAAATGTGTTTTAGTGGCATCATCATCAAAGATAACTGACTAACTAATAGCAATTAAGCATACCACATGAAAATTGCAGGTTTATATTTTATATGGAAAGAGTATTTTTTTCCCTTTTAAGCTTCTGGTCATCCTCTCAGAAAAGGAATATAATTTTTGTTGTAATATCTTAAAGTAGGATATATATATATATATATATATAAGAGATATATAAGAAAATCATAACATTTTAGCAATAGTATTATCTGATTGTGATAAATTATAAAATAATTGCACAAATAATATGTATTCAGTATTACCCCAGTATTACACTATGCTTTTATATTGCATTATATTTAAATGCCTGTTATTGCAACATAATTTTTTATTTCATAGTTTACGGAAGGGAAAAATTTGAACAGTTACTGAATAAAATAAATTTTGCCATTACAGTGACAAACAAAAGCAACGGTTTTGAAACTTCAAAATTTGTTGAGCTAATATTTCAAAGAAAAATAGATTTAAAATTCGTGTTTGCAGAAGTGCAAATTATTTATAGTAACAATGTAAAACCATGCAGAATGTTTTTAAAAAGATGAAAATAAAATAATCAGTTGACTGCAAAAAATATTATGCTACATATAAATGAATTATAGATGATTCACTCATTTAGAAATTTCATATATCTCTCAGATAAAAATATTATTCGTGATGCATTCAGTTCCCCCTTTTTTTAGTGCATGCATCGCATGATGATAAAATGAGATAAAAACTGTTTTGGAAAGAAAGCTTTTGTGCATTATCATTTTAGTGTAAAATCATATTTACTAATTCTTAATATAAAAGGCTAAGACTTTGCATAATTTGGGTTATTATTTAATAATTTGGGTTAGAAAACATGAGAAATAAAGATTCATCACTTCAGAATATCAAGTAATATAATAGTTTAAAGTATTTCTTGAATTTATTATTTGGTATTTTTCAAAACAAATATTAGATAAAAAATTCTTTTTGAAATGTACAAAACATAAGTGAAAACATTCACCATTGAAAATTAAAATTTTTGATGGTAACATATATAATAGAAAAAAAATAGTTTTTTAGCTATTTTTTTAATGATGACGTAACAATTTTATTAAATGATTAATTTTCCTAGTTTAGAAAATGTGTGTGTAATGTATTTTTTTCTAATTTTTACTATAGGTTAGTGTTTTATTGAAATATAAGTTTTGACTGAATATTGTTTTTTCAGTTGAAATTTTTTAATGATTAAAATTTTAAATTGAAATATCTTGTGGTTGTTTTGTGAAGAAGAAATTTTTTCATAATCTATAGAAAAAGATCTCACAAAATAGCACAGATTCATTTTATAGTATTCTCATATTGAATTATTGGGCTATCATCTCATATTTTCAGTATTCTGAAATATATAATATAATTTATCAAAAAATTTGCCTTTCATTTTATTCTTTTGATCAAAACTAAAATGAAATAATCTAGTATATAGCCTGAAAAAAATCCAATAAAACTTGTGTTTCCATTTAATTAAATTAACTAGCATTTTCTGGATTTTTATTTTTAATGTAGATTTAATGATAATCATGTTCTTATTATTTTTTAATATATGTATGCTTGTGTTATTAATGATTTCTTTTTAATTTTTAATTAGCAAGTTAGTTACTATTGCCAAGTTGAACATTGTGTTTTACTTAAAAATGTTTCTGAAACATAAAAGTTGGTGTATACATTATTTCATGCCTTCACTTCCTTTAAAAAGTATATTTTATTGTAATATGTGAGGAATTGTTATAACTGAAAATTTGAAACATTTAGGACTATTTTCATGTATTTCTAACACTTTTATACTACATAAGTAGTAATTTTTTAAAATAATGTATGTTTTTAAACTTCAGGGAAAGTCTTGTTCTTGGATGGGAGTTAATGGCTGTTTGTTTGACATTTTTCCCCCCATCCATTAAATTTCAGCCATACCTTGAAGGATACATAAAGAAACATCAAAGCAGTAGCTTAGATCCTCCTGATGTAAGTATTTAGTAAGATTTCAAAATTTGCTTTTAAATATGTCTACACTATTAAAACTGAATGAGAAATGTTTTTAATATATGTTTTAAGCAGGCAAAAATAAAACTCCAAAGTAAAGCAATAGATTTCCTAAGATAAGCACTGCTGAACTTTGAAATTTTAACATCAAGAAGAAAAATGCCATAAGGTTATGCAAATTGAAAGCATTTTAGGTATAACTAAGGCATGCATGATCAAAATGATCAGATTTTTAAATGTTTAGCTCCTGTCACTGATATGTGGTTCAGATTTAAATGGTGTAAAGGGCTGGTCAAGCACAATTTTTTTCCCTGCCACATAAGACTTCAGAACTTGGATTAAATCTTGTGATTTTATAGTATGATGCCTTAAGTTTTTTAAAGCGTCATTTATTCGCAAGTGGAGGGCAGATCCTTGAATTCGGACATGTTAATCAGTCCATAAATCATTACATGTTTATGTTAAAAAGTCAACATTGTTCAGTGTTGTATATCCAAATGGTTGTGAGAAGAATGACAAACTCAGATGATAGCAAGTGGTGCCAGAGGCGAATTTCTGCTTGGATGGATCATTGAATTAGAAAAATGGTGCGCCATGATCCTTATTCTAATGCACGTGAATTTAAGTATCACAAACTAATCTCAGAAGATCCAACAGTACCTAAACAATCCAAAAATCAATATATACAGTCAAAAAATCAATATATAAAGATATTCTATCATTTTAATAAAACATTTATCAGGTACAGTACAAAAGATCAGGTGCAATAGTGTTGCATAGCAGTATTTAAGTAATCAAAATACAGTTTGCATTTTATTCATCTAAATTCCATGAAAACACAAATACACAGCAGCTTAAAAGGGGGGGGAATTATACAGATGTACTTCTTGGTTTAGCATTGATAAAAATAATAATAAAAAGATAAAATAGGTATAATAAATAATTTTTTGTCATTTAAGTTTTGAAAATATTTAGCATTAATTTTAGAAAAATATAACAAACATTATATTTATGTTTAAAGAGAGTAAGTTAAAAAAACTAATAATGATGTACCTATTCTCATTTCTGATTGCATATTAGAATTGCAGTTACTGTTCTACCTTTTTAAGCCTATGAAGATTGTAAATGAATTGCAAAACAAAAGGTTACAGTTATTTTTAGGGAAAAATCAGGTATTTCAATAATTAACTTTGGAAAATATTAATTTTCTTTTGAATGAAGGTAGGTTATACTTTTCATAGTGTGTGTGTGAGAGAGAGAGTTTTAAAAACTGCATTGTAAGAAGCAGCATTTTATATACAAATGTGTTATTTATTAACATTTGTGTATAATTTTTTATGATCTTACTTGCTACATCAGACTAATAGAGCTTGTTGAAGGTAAACTGTTAAAAATGAATGTTGCAATTTTAAGAAATATATGAAGAGTTAGACAAAGGACAAGATACTTTGAAGATGATAATACACGGATTCTCATGAAACAATGCCCAACACCTCAGATTTATTTGTAAACATTTTAACTGTATCATGTCACAAAAATTGAATTTAAGAAATTACTGAGTTATCAACTTCATCACCATAATATAATTAAAGTAATTATTATATTCTAAATTCCCAGAAATCTAATCATAATTTACTGTGAAAATAAATTTGTAATAGATATTATTTAAATTTTTCCAGTGCTTTTTGTATTGTGTAAAATTAAAATTTGCCAATTTTAACCAATGCATCGTAACAGAAAAAGGACACTTGGAGAAAATTATTTTGAAGGTTCACTGATATTTGTATTGTCTATATTATACATGGAAATATTAAATGCTTTTGTGTATACATTTATTTCACTTTCATGTAAAGCTGTTATAAGCATTTCTCATTTTTGGTTGTTTTTTAAAATTGGTAGATACAATATGTGTCATTCTGTAGATCGTGAGACATACATACTGTGAATTATTTTTTTGTATTTTATTGGGAGAAAATTCATAAATAAAATTAAACTTGAATTTTTTAATTCCCTTTTTTTCTGTTCTTAGAAATTAAACATTTAATTAAAATTTAAAAAAGAAATTGTTTTGTTTCTTTGTTTGTAACTTTAATCTTTTCCTTACAGTTGAAAATAAGCCAGTATGCTTTAGTTTGTGGGAAAAGATTAGAACAAATTTCTCATAAAGGTGCTGCCCGAAGCTTGAGAAAGCCAACTGTTGAAGAAATTGAACAATCTAGAGTATGTAAATTTAATAATTGAAAAAAAAAACTGTATGGCATCAGTTGTCATAAGGATTTGTAAAACAGAAATAGACATTATTACTATCTTATACCTCTCCTTTATAATAACAATAAAACCTTTGATGTTACTCTTAATGTTAAAAATTTTGGAAAATTAATTTTATAAGGACTCTTTCTTCAATAGAGGCAGGGGTACTGCTAGTTAATTGTAAAGCATTTTGCAAAATTCTGTTATTCTTTGTATGAAAACCTTCTGCCACTGTATCTGCATAATTGAAAGTCTTCTTACATATGTGCTTACATGCATTTTGAATTCTTGATCATCAGTACAAATAAATGTATAGAGGTGCTTAGGAAACTGAAACAAATAATTTTGCTGCTTAATTTATGTATTTAGAATATAAGGAAAGCACACAAACTTTTAAAATGAGCAAAAATTATAGCTTAATTTCTCATTAATTTTAAATAATAGCCTTTGAAATATTCTTTTTAGATGAAGAAAAGCCAGCATAAGATTATTTTTTTAAATGTTCTAACCTTAGAATGGTGGCATTACTGAAACATGATCATTCTAAGCTTAATTTTTCAAAATTTTAGCATTTTTATGTTTGATATTTTAAAATATATTACTTATTATTTCAGTAATGTTAAAGAATTTCTAATTTATATAAATGCATAAGATCTCTAAAAATTAATTAATTCCAATTTTAATTTTTTAGGTTCAGATTTTTCGGCCTTCAATGTTTGGTAACAGCCTTGAGGAAGTGATGGCTTTGCAAAGAAAGAGATACCCCAATTATTGCCTTCCATGGATCCAAACTACTTTATCTGAAGCAGTTCTGCAGCTGAATGGAGCACAAACTGAAGGAATATTCAGGTATTATTTTCAAATCTTTTGTAATGTAAAGAGATGATTATAATCCATCCTGTCTTTAAATATATACAGTTAAATAATTTAGTATTATTTACTAATTATTTATTATTATTTACTAAATTATCTAACTGTATATTGCTGCCTTCATATTATTAATTGAATTGCTAACTGTGTTATTACAACTTTGCATTTGTCTGACGGGGGCGTAGAGAAGTCCATGAAATTTATGGTGGCATGGAGTGCAGGATTGCTTCTGTCATTGGCTTAGCCTTAAATAACTTGCAGGCAGCAGTGCAACTTATTTTAGCTTATTTTTTCCCACTTTTGAAAGAGAATCCCGTGGGGAGAAGTCCAAGGGTCTCCCACTCCACTTCCTTCACCACCAAACCACTTAAGATGGCTTT
The DNA here is from genome assembly GCA_000611955.2 of Stegodyphus mimosarum. NCBI lineage: Eukaryota > Metazoa > Arthropoda > Arachnida > Araneae > Eresidae > Stegodyphus > Stegodyphus mimosarum. The sequence goes on from KK120944.1 coordinate 102,877, forward strand.
CAGCTGACAGTGAATTTTAAGTTCCTCCATGCCGCAGAAACACTGTACATTTATAAAGATCCTGGCCTTCTTCAGGATTTGAACCTGAGCCCAGTGATGTGGCAGCCGGCAGTGCTAACCTCTCTATTGACCAGGACAATTGAACTGCTAATTTTTGACATATATGTGGTAAAGTAGTTTTGGGTGGAGATCAACTGTAGTTAAGTATGGCTGTGTGAAATTTTGGTATTCTGCCTATGTGCATTTGGGCCTGTAGCCATGGCATAGCCAGCAGGGTGCAGGAAGGTACAACTGCACCCCCTAAACAAATGCAATTTTTTCCTGCTCAAATACTAAACTGCAAAAGCTTCTGAAAAACGTGTTCTCTTTCTTATCATTCTGTTGAACACTTTTTCAGTACAAAAATTCAAAGACCATGAATGGTAATCTTGACTGGTGATTTTTTTCTGACAAGTCAAGGTTTGTGTTAATCCCGACTGGTAATCTTTTTTTCACTTCGCAATTTGTCATGCAAATAACCAGCAGTCAGCTGTCACTTGATATCAGAATAGCCTTTTATCTAGGCTCATCTTAAAATACACAAATGAGCAGTGGGTAATTGGTTGTTATTTCAGAAGTTTTCTGTAGATGATATTGGCCTTTTGTCCTGTTAGTGAGCAAATGTGTGTATCATTTCCTCTGTACCTTTGGAGGGGGCTCCTTTGGGAAAAACTAGGGACTATATCATTTCATAGTCTCAGGTCTCTTTGGGGGGTGGGAGTTAATGCGAAGAGGAGAAAAAAAATTGTTGCAATCTCACCCTTAATTTTATTTATTATGATAATCTGATTATAGAATCTGGCAAGGCACTTAACCTTAAATATTTATAAAATACATATGGTATAGAGTAAAATAATTCATTGAATCTATCAAAATGTACTTGCATGTCAAGCTAAAAAAATTTCATTAACCAGTCAGAATATAAGAAGTCAAACACGAAGAGCTGTGATTTATGATTAGATCAGTGACCTGCATGGTCATATGCACCAAGCAAATGACTGATGTAGCCATAAATTACAGCTCTTTATGTTTGAATTTGATCTCAGCACTTTTTTTTCCATAGCTATTCCATCAATTTTTATGCTATGAAAATGTGTACAAAATGGTCATATGCACCATGCAAGTCAGTAATCTAGCCATAAATCACAGCTCTTCGTGTTTGAATTTGATCTCAGCATTTTTTTTCTCACTTATTCTGTCAATTTTTATGCTGTGAAAATATATATAAAATTTATTGTGCTTTGTTTACGATTTAGTTTGTTTATGATCAGTCTAAAACTAGCAGTATTAAGTTACTCAAAGCAGTTTTGCATAGTTACTGATTTTTAGCCCTGTGTAGAGTGATATGACAAGAAATATTTTTGGAGGTAAGTTTTGTATCTTATTACTATGTGTACCTTTTTAATTTTTTTTACCGAATGGCCGAGCATTTGCAGATTGCTGTCTGTAACTACAGTAAGTCCAATGCAAATGATAGCTTGGACTTTGCCCAAGATCCATCAAAATAAAAGTTAGTTATTGTTCATGGAGCCCAATTAACACAGTCCTAAGTACAGCTTGCTTTCATTGTTTCCCAATTCACTTCAGTGTCATTTTCTGTTTTCACGAGAGAAAGGCAGTCATGAGGAATTTGGGGCTCTGTAAAAACATGGGCTGAAGTTTGGACCTTGTTCTTAAGCAGTAGCTTAAAATATTGTGCTTTGATGCAACTGTCATAAAAAATGAGAATGTGAAAGAAAGCATTGCTATCAAACAACTGAAGTTAATCATCAAGTAAACTTAATATTATACATAGAGTACATACAGAGTGATTAAAAGGTATCTGGCAAAAATGTAAAGGCAATAGACAGGCCTGAAATAAGCTGATTTTGTAATGGAATATGTGCATTGAAATGGAGCACTGAAGTGGTACAAGACGCTGTTGAGCAATGAGTACAAGCCTTTCCAAAGTAAATTGTTACTCCTCATGCTGATTTCTATAGTGGTGAACAAAGATTTTGCTGATACACATTTCAACTATGGGGCTGCGGAGAGAAGCAAAGCCAACTGCTCAAAGTAGGTATTTGAGAATCTTTCTCTACCTTTAAGCAGCTGCTCTGATTTAGTTGCAATTTCATACATAAAATTTATCTTCCCAAATTTCATGTCTGTGTAGGATACATCCTGCTCGGAATGATAATTTTTGCTAGCAAACCACTTTTAGCTACCACTCAATAGCGGCCTATATTTCTTCAAAGTGATTTTTCATCATGTGCATTCTATTATAAAATCTGCTTATTTGGGTCCCCTTTGTTTGCCTTTATACTTTTGCCCGATATTTCTGAATTACTTGATATATATGTGTGTGTGTGTGCGTAAGATAAAAAATTTATTTTATTTTCAGTCCAATTCATTCACTAAGTTGCATTCAGTTTCAATTCTTTTAGTTTTAGTTTCAAAGCTCTTCCATTTCAAATTGCATTATTATTGCATTATACCAGGATCTATTTTATTTCATCTAAATTTAATGTGTAAATGTTAACTGCTGACCTTTTCGAGAAAACGCTTTGTTAAATAAAATTCATTCGTTTGTAATTGTAACATATGTCTGTATAACATACTGCACTTTACTTAGGTAAAGAATATGAAAAAAATCTTGGTAATATTTTAAAACATGGCCAGACGCTTCCATTCTGCAATTAATAGCCCTTATGCCTGCTGAAATTAAAATTTTTTGTAATTTAGATGCCCATTAGTTAAAATTATATGTTGCTAAAAATGAAGGATCAAGTCTTTCACTTTGAAACTCTGTCACTATTAACAACAATGTGATAAGAAAGAAATTGAATGATTTTTCTAAAATCATCAAAATTTGCTAAATTACTTTAGAAGTTCCAAAAACTCTTTATTTCAAATATTATTTTCCGATATATCTAATGGAAAAAAGCCCAAAATTCTGCAACACTTAAAGCAAGGATATGAGAGAAAATATCAGCACTGAATAATAAAAAACTTATTTTGAAATGTTTCTTTGAAATAATGTACTGCCATTGCAGGTACATGAAAAACTTCTAAGAACTCTGATTGGTAAAAGAATCTGAAATTGGTTTCAAGATTTGATCCAAACAAATAAAAAAATCAAGTAAACTATAATTTTGTAAAAAAAAAAAAAAAATTCATAAAAAGGAAATTTAGTATTTTGATTACATTTTTTACCTATTGCATAGAGTTTCCTCATTCCTGGCTACAGCATCCCTGAAGGAAAGCATTAGAAACATAACTCATGTAGATCAGGTTTGGTGAATAGATTAGCAACAGAAGTTTATTTAGTTGAGTGTAAATATGATTTGTATTTTTGTTTATTTGCAGAAAATTCGAAGAAAATCAAATAAATGTGCTGCCAATGAAATCATTCTACTTCATCTCATGTACGTGACAATACAATGCACAATTAATGCTGGTGGTAGCATAGAAAGCAAAAGTATTCTTTACCAGAATCCTGTTTTTTCAGGATTTTGTTTATGTTGTATTCCTGGGAATTAAAGTAAATGTAATAAGAAAATTAATGTTTAATTTTAACATTAATTATGAATTATTATTTTATTAAAGAAAATTAAACATTAATTTTCATAAGAATATCAAACTGTCTTACCTTTTTTTAAAATTATAACAAAAGTGTAATATTTTCTGAAGAACAAGAATGAAATAAGTTATCATAATTTGTGGTTGTGGGGGCAAAGCAAAAAAGAATTGTTTGTTTGTGTTGAAAACAAAAGGAGGTTATATATGTCTGGACAATTAGTGATTACATTTTGTAATATTCAGATAAAATGGCTGTGTCTGATGATCTAAGTAAAATGAATGTAAATAAATAAACAGTTCATAACATTAATAGATGATAACATTATTAATATGTTTTTAGCAAAAGAAGTAAAAATGAAAATTCTAGGCTTATGTTCAGTAGTCTTTTATTTTAATGTAGGTATACTGTGCAAAAAAAAGGCGGGGGGACTCAACTTCTACTTTTCATGTCTCGAAAGCACGACTTGGGATACGTATTAGATTTATATATAGCATTGTTCTAATATAGGTCTTTTGTTACAAAATCGTACTTTTCCTGAAATGGCATGCCAATTTTTTTCTATATTTTGATTCTATGACTCAAATTATGCCAAACTGCCAAGTTTTGCAAATATCGCACGAGTAGTTTTTAAAACATTAGGTCTCAAAATTTTAGCTCTTCCATGTTAATTGAATTTGGTATATATTTAATAATATCTCCTTTTTATTAAACTTATTTGATTCTTCCTTTCACATTTTGAAATTTAAGTTCATTCCAAAAAAAAAGCGCCTATTTAATATTTTTTTGAATTTGTATTTTTAAATAATATTTATAAATTTTTCGAAAAAATTTGATTTGTAACCTATAAAATTTTTACCATCATCTTAAAGTAGATGTATTTATAAGCATACCTGCAAAAAATCAGAAATTTTTATTCAAAATTTCCTAAGATATACGTGAATTTATATATTGTCGCATTTTGAAATTTGGCACGTTTGTTGTAAGCGATAATGACACCAAATGTGGTTTACACACCTTGCTAAAATTATTTGAAAGTATGAACACTGACCTTTTTTATCATCCAAGACCTCTTTTACAAAGCACATCTGCAAAAATTTAGAGTTTTTTTATTCAAAATTTCCTAAGCTATACGGGAATTTACATATTGGCATGTTTTGAAATTTGACCTATTTGTCATGAGCAATAATAACAGCAAATGTGGTTTACACAGTTTGTTAAAATTACTTGAAAGATCAAATGATGCATCTTTTTTCCCTGCTCGTGCACAGTGAAAGGGAAAAGAAAATAGGCTACCATAAATTAAAAAGTTCGGCAAGTGAATTATTGGTGCAAGATGAAAAAATGCACCAAAATAAATTTTTTTATTTCTCCTTAAATTTCATGCCAAATTTTACAAAATTTAATAGTTAGGCATAATTTTAGTCGTAGAATCGAAATATTGAAAAAATTCGTCATGTCATTTTAGAAAAGTCCAATTTTGTTCAAAGATGGAGCTTCAAAATACGCATATTAGAACAATGCTATATATAAATCTAATATATATCCTAAGTCATGCTTTCGAGACATGAAAAAATACAATTTGAATTTCATCAATTGGCTCAGTAAAATGGGAGATATAGAACTGTCATCTTTTTTTCCTTTTTCTTTTTGTCATCACCACTCAGCATTTATTTTCTCCACATCATTTGAGATTGTAGTTCTGTGTTCATTCATATGCTTTTCATGATTTCATAATATGAAACAGAAATGAAATGGGGGGGAATGAAGTAACTTACCTTTTTCTTTTTATGTAGCTGTTGTACCATGGTTAAGAGACAAAATGGGCAACAGAAAAAAATCTTGAGTTTCCTTTTGTAAAGCAATTGACCGTAGTATAAATGGATTCCACGTAAATGCATCAGTGAAGAATAATTAGAAATAGAATGAGTAAACTAGGTATTAATAGACAAAGCTTTTCCCTATAAATATTAGTGCCATGTTAGATCTTGCATGTAATTCTTACCCCTTCTGTAAATGATAGTACATAATAAATCTTATACCACTATTTTTTGTATCATGTAACTTTTTTCTAAACAGCCTCTTTTTTTTTTTTTTTTTTTTTTTTT
>KK120944.1:108599-128680 GCA_000611955.2 Stegodyphus mimosarum
ATTTTTCTATAAATGCTTTTTTTTTTTTTTTTTTTTAGTAAAGCAATATATTCCAGTCTGTGTTTCCTATAACTTGTTTTATATCTAAATATACAAGCCTGTACAATATTGCTTCTGAAGAGCAGTTATAGTATTGAAGAAGTGCATTAATACTGTTAATTATTTTTTCTGTATTGACGGTGAATTAATATTTTTATGAGTCATAAATGCTGTATGTGTATTAGATTTTTTTTAACTCCTCTGACTGAAAATCTAGTGCAGAGCATGCAAGTAGAGCATTTGTGGTAGTAAAAGATAGTTACTATTCATTCTTGGCCTTAATTTGGCTACACAAAGTACTGCTGTTTCCTTTGTGAATGGGACAGAAGAGTAATTACATCAGAAAAAAAAAAGGACTCAACAATCCCAAAAAAGATTATTGTCACCAATAGAATACTTGGAATTCTGAAAAAATACATTTTTTTCCATTAGCTGGTAAAATGTATGTTATGAAAAGCTTGTTTGAAGCAAATGGCTAAGGATTCCTATACTTGAGGAATAAATTTTCTAAATTCAAAAATACTTTTCTCTCTCTCTCTCTTAATTTTATTTTTTTTTTTTTTTAAGAATTACAAAATAGGGAATTATTTGAGGATAAGCCATATCTTAAAAATTTAAAACTTTAATAAATGCTTCTTTTGACTTTCTGCCATTGATGTTTCTGCAGTTAATTTTGCAGCAATGAGTGGCAAGTATGGTGAGTATTTTCATTAAGATATTTCTGATATTAAGAAAAAATATCAAGGCCACTAGATTTTGATGTTTACTGATGTTGTTGCTGGTTTTTAATTGATGTTCTTCAGCACAAGTTATGGAGAGTGTCATGTATTTCTATCTTTTAGATAATTTTCTCCCCCGGTACATTGATAAATTTATGTGAACTTTGTATTCCAAAAATTTTTATAAAAAAAAGTTCAGCTATAGAAATACTGAAAAGTTTATGTGACAAAGAAAATGCAAAAATTTGTTTCACAGTAAAAGCTGTCATTGCAGTGATGGTCATACAGATGAGCCACTCAGTACCAAATATCTAGTGCAGTGATTCTCAACAACTTTTTTGTTGTTGTACACAAGGAAAAAGATAAGTTTAAAAGTTGTTTATTTACCTATAATACACTGTGTAAAATAGTTTATGATAATAAATTTGAATGTAAAATAAAATAATATGTACTACAAAAACAGCAGTACATTTATTAAGTGATTAATTGCAAGTTAATAATAATACTTTTAATGAGAAATTTGAGCTTGATGTTTTTTGATAATTTCATTTATATTTGGGGGTTAAAATGGTAAAGATACTCTCATATCGTCATCTACATTTAAACAGTCTCAATCTTTTATTCGTTTTTATGTTGGTTAATACTAAATATCCGAATTCACACGAGTAAGATGTAGAAAATTCTAATAATATTTTTAAAGCTTGTTTGGCCATCATGGGATAATCACATCTAATGTTAATCTAATATGAAATTATTGATTCTTCTGAATGCTTTAAAATTAAATATCAATTATTAGAAAGCGAAATTAGTTCTTCATTCAAAGTTAATTCAAATGCAGAAGTATTCGTTATCACAAATGGATTACGAACCCAATCAAATTTTTTTATATCTAAATTTGGGAAATAATGAATAATTTTCTCTTGCAATGTTGTCAACCCCTCAGGGGCTCACTTCTTGTGAGAACGGATGTGGCAATCCTTAGGTACCCTAGCCCTTCAAGGGATCGCCTCCTTGGTGAGACGGGGATCATGATCCTGGAGCCCTAGTGATCTTTCCTCCTTCCTTTCCTTCTCTCCTTTTCTATGCTATTTTCATTTTTTCCAGCCGTGTGGTTTTCCTTTTCAAAGGTTTGGGCTCAAAGTGAGATTCTATCACGTCCCTTTGTTTCAAGTGTCTCATGGAAAAAAAACTATCTACATGTTTGCCGTGCATTGTGACCTGTAAGGCTGGAAAGGAGGGTCCTGGTAATTGAGAGGCAACGTACTGTCCCAAACACACTGCTTTGGCCTCTGCTTCAAATTGAAGTGGGGGCACTGAGCTCTCCCCGCTAGTGTCAATCGGCTGGTTACTTGGCTTTAGGGTCAGTGGCTTGGGAATAAGCGTTTGGCAGTTCCTGCTTTCGGGAAAGCTGACTGTGGGACTTCAGATTGCATATAGACCCAGTTAACCCGTGCGCAGGTTTCTGCGTCCCCTTGTTGCACTCCATGGTGGGTGAGGCTGCCGGGTCCGAATCTTACTTAATCTTCAATCACGGCCACATTAAATACAACTAATAATGTCCCAAATAAAAAAGTCAAAACACATATAAATGCTGATGATACAAAAACACCTAGATTCTTAGTTATTAACAACTGAAAGGGCGATCTGCAAAAAATGTCACCTTTCCTCATTCAGAAGACTTTGCAATCATGTATAGGAGAACCCATAAATATTAAGTGGCTGCGATCTGGTGATCTTGTTGAAACTTCTTCTCCATCTCAAAGTGTAACACTCCTTGGATTAAAAAAAGCTTGGGTTAGTTGACGTAAGTGTCTCAAAGCACAGAACTTGAACTCTTGTTGAGGCATTATTACAGACATTGACCTCCTATTGGTATCTGAAGAGGAAATTGTCTCTGAGTTGACCGACCAGAATGTCTGTGCTGCTAGGCAAATCAAAATGCACAGAAAAAGCCAGTTGATGAATACTAAGCACATTATCCTGACCTTCAGTTTGCCTGATTTACCAAAAAGTGTTAAGGCTGGGTATTTACACTGCCTCATAAGACCTTACATACCAAACCCCTTGTGATGCTTTCAGTGTCAGCATTTTGGCCACTTGAAAATGTCCTATTGTAGCACAGTCACATGTGCACGTTGCTCTGGGGAAGGCCATAACAGCGAAAATTGCTGTATGCCAAAAATTGAAGACTGAAAAGGAGGTGCAAACATTAAAATTTACTAGGAATATTTTTTATGCTGAAGCTAGAAGGTTAGTAGCAGAGACACAGCCAGGGAAAAATTTATCTTATGCAAATGCAGTGAAATCAGTTAGAACAATAGGCACACAAACAACAATATGCATACAAAATAAACAGCAAATCAAAACCCACAGCAAAATATATCACAAAACCGAAGCCAATAATAATGAAAGTACCATATTATAAAGAGACAAAAGCTAATCAAACTGAAAATGCGTAAGGAGAAAAGGAAATCGAAAGCCTTCCAGATCTCCAAGTGCAAGTTCTTTTGGGAGCATTAGCTCAGAAAATCTTCTCGGATATAGATGTGGAGGACGAAATAGATATCCCCAAAAATCTATGTCCTCGTAAAACAAAAAAAGAGCACCGAAAGAGCAAACATGAAATGTAATAGCCACCCTTGTATCGTGGAATTGTCGCAGTTTCCAACAAAACCTTGTTAACATCAAACATTTGATTGATGTATATCAACTTGTGTGCTTGGCAATTCAGGAAACTGCTAAATCCAGAACAAGTAGCAAAGCTTCGGAGATATTATTTCGCTAGGAAAGATGATCTTCGAGGCGAGCGTGTCAGTAGAGGTGTAGGTCTCCTCACCTCACTTGATTACCCCTTCTGTTCGATTTCTTTAATTACAAACCTCCAAGCTGTCACTACCCGAATAAATATACAGAATTTGGTTTCAGTTTGTTTCCTTTATTTGCCACCAAATCACTACGTTGATCAGCAGGACTTAGATGATCTAATAGAGCAGCTGCAGGAACCCTTTATCATCATAGAGGATTTTAATGGCCATAGCCTGCTCGGGAGAAGTAAGGATATAAACCCCTGAGGCAGACAAATTGAGCAGATGATTGAAGATCATGGCCTTTGTCTCCTCAATAGTGGACAAAGTATCTACTTTCATGAGCCTACAAGGACATTTCATGCTCTTTATCTGGCCGCTTTTTCACATTCCCTCTTACTATTTTGTACATTTCGTGTTGGAAATGATCCTTACAACAGTGATCATTTCCCCATTTTTGTCCCTATTACACGAGAAGGATCCCATATCAAGATACTGAACAGGGCAGACTGGGTACTTTTCTCATCTTTTTCAGACATGACAGAAGAGATGTAAAAGATGTAAAGATGTGCCTATCGATGATGCTGTAAAAACTGTCACTGATGTCATTTTTGTGTAGCTATAGTTTATATTCTGATGCCATCAAGGAAACCTCCAAAGTATCCTAAACCACGGTGGAACTGTGAATGCAGAGAAGCATTGGTAAAACAGAGAAAAGCTTGGGGAATTTTTCACCAGTACCACACTTTGTCAAATCTCATGGTCTTTAGAAAGGCTAAAGTAAACGCAAGGAAAGCAAGGCGAAAGAACCAGAGGGACTTTTGGATATCATATATGTCCTCAATAACATCATCTACACCAAGTAAAAGAGTTTGGGAACGTGTGGAATGTATAAAGACCACTCACTTTCCTTTCTGGAGAAAGATGGTCGAGTGATCAGTACGAGAGAAGAAATTGCAAATACAATAGGTGAGGCATTTGCTGCCATTTCCAGTAGCAGCAATTATCCCCCCCCCGCCATTTCTTTCTGAAAAGCATCGTCTCGAGCAAATTCCCATTGCCTTCAATTTTTCCAACTTACAGCCTTATAACGGCAACTTTACTACGCTTGAGTTGAAAGCATTGATGGAGGCACATAGGGTCGAGTCCAGGTCTGGGTGGTATAAGTTATAAAATGCTAAAGCATATCTCCAGTAAGTCGTCATTTGTTCTTCTTGCTGTTTACAATCGAGTGTGGAAAGAGCATATTTTTCCCAATGCATGGAAGAAAGCAATTATCATCCCCATAGCTAAACCAGGGAAAGACCCAAAGAATCCTTCGAACTATTGGCCAATTGCTCTTACAAGTTGCATTTGCAAATTATTTGAAAAAATTATAAACCACCACCTAGTCTATTATTTAGAAAAAAACAATGCAATCTCACCATATCAGAGTGGTTTCCGCAAAGGCAGAACAACCATTGACAATATGCTCCTTTTAGAAACCTCCATCCATAAGGCATTCGTCAAAAGAAACCACTTGATCTCTGTCTTTTTTGACATCGAAAAGTCATATGATAAAGCATGGAGATATGGCATTTTATGTGACCTTCGTACTTGTGGTCTGCACGGTAACTTACCATCGGAATTTTTTAAGGACTAGAACTTTTCCGGTATGGATTGGTTCTGATTTGTCAGATGTTTTTGAACAAGAAGAGGCTGTGCCTCAAGGCTGTGTGCTGAGTGTTACTCTATTCAGTGTAAAAATAAATTACATTTTAATGGAACTTCTTCCCACTGTTTCAGGATCACTGTATGTAGATGACCTTCAGATAAGCTGTCAAGGTGCAGATATGAGATGTGTTGAGAGACAGCTGCAGATCACTCTGAACAGATTACAGAAATGGTCCGACAGACATGAATTTTTTTTCTGTGGACAGAAGACTGTTTGCATGCACTTTTGCAGAAAGCAAAATCTCCATCCTGAGTCTGAATTTCATCTTGAAGGATCATCGATTCCAGTTGTATAGGAAGTGAAGTTTCTAGGTGTGATGTTCGATCCAAAACTAACCTTCATTCCACATGTAATGTACTTGAAGAAGAAGTGTTTCAAAGTGCTTAATCTTTTAAAAGTCCTGGCAAACACTGCCTGGGGTGCAGAGCGTGGCTCATTGCTTTACGTCTACAGAGCGCTTGTCCATTCAAGAATAGATTATGGCTCAGTAGTGTACGTATCAGCACGTCCTTCTGTTAGATCCTGTTCATCATCAGACATTACGCATTAGTTCTGGAGCCTTCAGAACATCCCCAGTTGAGAGTCTCTATGTCTACTGCTTCGAACAATCTCTTCAGTTGAGACTACTTCAAAATTTTATCAGCACCAAACCATCCTTGTCACCCTTCTTTGCTTGATGACAGTTACAATATCCTCTTTGCAGCAAGACCCCTATGTGTGCCTCCATTCTATATAAGAGCTCGGTCACTGATAGAAAATACCTCATGTCCGATGTGAATGTTCAGACCGTAAAACATTTTAAAATTCCAACCTGGGAGAGTACAAATATCCAACTTCTTGATGCTTTTTACCATCTGAACAAGAGGAATACAGACGATATCGTATACAGACAGTACTTTCTAGAGTACAGAGAAAAATGCAACGGATACATTCTTGTATATACAGATGGTTCAAAAGAAAGAAATCATGTTGGAGCATCTGTTGTGATTGGTAATCATATGAAGGGCATCCGTTGACATGATATGTGCTTGGTCTTAACCTCTGAACTGCCTGCTGTAGACGAGGCACTATCCTTTATATCTGGACTCTACAACGAAAATTTATAATGTATATGGATTCCTTCAATGCATTGAAAGCTTTAGAAACTTTTTGTGACACCCAGAATCCTATAGTAGTTGAAATTCTGAAGTTAAAGAACCAGTGGATATGACATTCTCTACTGCTGGGTCCCCAGGCATGTAGGGATAAAAGGTAATGAACTGGCAGACATCACAGCAAAGTCTGCTCTTGAAATGTCCAATTGGGCTCATTCCTTATAAAGATATCAGCACTGTCATCAAGCAGAAGGTCTTGTACAAGTGGCCGCTGCACTGGGATGCTCAGCTTAGTAACAAGCTGAGAAGGATTAAACGAAAGTGGAGTTTTGGGAGGCAAATAGAAATTGGAGAGAAGTGCTTTTAACTCGCCTCAGAATTGGCCATTCATGGGTGACAAGTGAGGCATTTTAAAAGTGGAGACAGAGCCTGTTTGTCTCAAATGTAATTCTGTGCTTTCCATGTGTCATATTCTAGTAAGTTGCCCATATTTCGATGCACTTCGTAAGAAATATTTTATTGCCTCTGAAATAAATCTTCATAATCTAATTGGACAAGTCTTTAATAATAATATATTTTTGTATTTAAGAGATACTGTTTTTTATCACTCATTTTAAAATTGTTTTAATGTTTGTATAATGTATTTTAAATATTTATCATTCATGAATTTTACCTTCTAGTAGTTGAATCATCTGGATTTTATTGTTCATCTCGGTTGTCATCATGTTATTACTTCTGTTTTACCAGTGTGGTTTTGTTCTAAAATTGTCTTTTTTAATGTGTGTAGTTGTAAGTTATTTGCGTGTGCATTTATTTGCTTGTAAGTTATATAATTTGTATATGAGTCTCTGTATCTCTTGTTTTTCCTTATTTTGACATCTGAAAGTTTCAGACATGTGTTTCGGTGCACATAATCTTTAAGGTTTTGTACCAGGAATTCCACAACCAACCAGCCTAATGTAGTCAAATGGTCAATAACAATTTTATGAATAATTTTATTAAAATCTTTTGGGAGTGACTCATACTTTTCCAAATTGCCTTCCTGAGCTTTATTCTTCCATAAAGTTATTTGTTTTTGGAATTCCACCAGTTTATGGGTTGAGTTTAATACATTTTCTTTTGGACCTTGTGTACTTGAATTTATGTTATTAAAAATAACAAAAATGTGTGATAAGTAATCTAATCTCCCATCTGCTCCGATCAGAACTTCTCAATTTAAATTATGTACTGAATGCTCTGAAATGCGCTCTCCTCCAGAGCACCAAAATCAGCTTGGATGAAACAATTGGTGGACTTATTAATGTCTTAAAAACCGAATTTCGCCACTTCTCATGTGTACCATATATACTAAGATTAAACACATTATAATTTTTACTATATACATTTCTAAAATTTGGCGGCATACAAACGTGCCTCGGCACAGTCGTTTGGAATCACTGATCTTCTAGTACTTCATCTTAATTTGGAAGTATTCACTTGCTATTGTGTATCCAAAAGTAATGTAGTTTCTAAGATTAGGCAAAATATTCTTTTTTAAAGAACAGATTTTATTTTTGATTTGTATATTTATTCCTTATTTGAAATCGCATTATGTTGCTTTTTCTTTGGTTTAAGCCTTTATTTTTTCATTATATTCTAACATTGAACAAAACACTAGGTCAATAATGATTGATGAATGGGTTTATATCTATGGATGCATTCTGCTTAAAAAAAATTGTCCTATTTTTGTTTTAAGGTCTTTGTACTGATATAAGTGTTCCCCCCCCCCAGAGTACCTGGTGATATTGATGAAATTAATGCAATGAAAATGAAAATCGATCAGTGGGAACTTATAGAGTGTGATGATCCTCATGTTCCAGCATCTCTTCTGAAACAGTGGTACAGAGAATTATTTGAGCCCCTTATACCTGCAGAATATTATGAGGAATGCATTTTGTATTGTAATGATCCTGATGCGGCAATAAGAATTGTGAAGAATTTACCAGAGCTGAACCGATTGGTGTTTTCTTATCTGATTCGATTTCTTCAAGTAAGTATACAGTTGAATAATCTTATTTTGGGGGAGTGTAATTTTGGTTAACAAGTTCATGTAACAAACTGTCTTTTTTACTTTCTACATATTAAATGTGCATAAAAAATGAGTATTCAGAAAAGAAGTTTAAAGGGGATATCATATCTACACTGGTGTGCAAAACTTAAGCAACAGGTAGGTTCTTTTTGCCATAACACCACGAGAAATCATTTGAGAGATGTGAAATCCAGCAATGAGAAACAGCATTTTGTATTTAAACAATAGCAAAAGCATAGTTGTGCAAAAATGAATACAATGCATACAATATGGAATCAAACAAAAAAGGCTTTATTGCACTCATAGTATCGTTACACATGATTGTCTGCACAAGATGAAGAACAACAGGCAGATGTTTCTTAATATGCGATATGCCCTTCCCTTACTGCAATGGTTGCTTCGCACCATCCGTCAATACTCAGCACCAGATTGTCCAACAGATCTTGTGGTAAGAGTGCCCATTCCTCAAATTAGCATCTGTTTCAGTTGTTGGGTGTTCCCCGGAGGATGTAATCATGCTGCAGGGCATCTTCCCAAAGCATCCTACACATGTTCTATGGGATTGGCTAATCCAATCGAGTGATATCTTCACTTCATCTATCTTTTTTCATCTATCTATCTTCACACTGATATCTCACGAGTGATATCCAGCAGCTTCTGAACAGCAGGAGTACTGTGTGGCCATGCATTGTCATCCATAAAAACGAAGTCTGTTCTAATGGCGCATCGGAACAGATACACATGGGAAAGAATCACCTCCTGACAATGGCAATCTCCGGTTACAGAACCTCTGTCGAACACGTGGAGCTCCGTCCGCCCATTCAGCATAATGCCTCCCCAGATAACTCCAGGACCGCTGTAACGGTCTGTTTCCGTGATGTTACTGGGATGAAACCATGTCCAGACCTTTCTTCAAATCACTGGCATTGATAATTGCTTGTGGCACTAAATGAGTCTCATCCGTAAAGAGGGCACGATTCCTTTGTTGGTTCTGATAGCCAACTTTCAAAGGGATGCAGCGAATAGGCTCCTTTGTGAAGGTGTCTGAACACAGTAAACCTGCGACACTTGTTGCCCCGTTGCTGTACACAGTTGCTGAATTATGGCACTTGCTGACTGGTTCCGGGTTCTTTTCACCTGTAGGATGATATATCAGTCATCCACTGCAGTTGTTTTCCTGGGGTGACCACCACCAACTTTTCTAACATCTGTAACTATGGTTTGAAAGACTTTCCAAGTGTGCAAAATGACACTTTTGTGGATTCCGAACTTTTCAGCTACACTGGTCACACTATGCTCCTCTTCCAGCTTTCTGATCATTCTTTCACATGTGAAGTCATCCAGGTAATTTCTTCTAGCCATATTTCATAAAAGAACTCTTGCACTTGCAGCAAATTTCTTTAATTGCATCCCAGTCCTTCCTTTTATTGTAGTTTTGAGTTGAGCGGTTCGACTGCACACGTTTTGCATATGCTCATGGCGCCTGTGATGCTTTGTTCCTGACATTTTCATACGCATGACCTTTCTACTGAATTGGGTGTTCATTGTCTGATTGTAAGAACCCCTTTTCTGCAATTTCATGACTGTCTGATTAAAATTTACATTGTTGCTTAAGTTTTGCACACCAGTGTATATTCAAGTTTAAATGGGGATTACAGTTTGGTATGAAATCTAACCGAAACTAGGAATGGCAACCATAAATATTATGAAAAAATACCTATTTTATTAAATTCAAGGTTTATTAATACAAAGTTGTTTCAGCGATTTTGAAATACTAATGAAGTCTGACACAGAAATATATGTATCGGGTGAGTGCAAAAGATCTACCCATTTTTGGATATACAAATTTGCAATGGAATTGACATCACACATGACATTGTAATGAAAATTGTCAGTCAATCAAATGTGTGCATGCCTCACATATAAATGCATCATGTCTCGCATAGTTAATCATCTCAAAAAAAAAAAAATCTCAGAAGGTGTAACATGGAAAGCAAGAAAGAGCATATAAGACACTGTTTGTTATACGAGTTCGATAAAAAGAGTATGACAACTGCAGCGTGTTGCAATGTTTGTGAAGTTTATGAGGAGAGTGCTGTAGACGAAAACACATGTCGTTGATGGTTTCATAAATTTAGGGAATAAGACAGAAGCTGCTAAGATCAGGCTAGGAGTGGACGGCCATCACACATTGGAGAAGATGATATTGACCAAGCCATAAGGAACAACCCGAACCCAACCAAGCAAGAATTAGTGCAGACCATCAACATACACCGGACAACGGTCAAGAGACAGCTAGTGAAGTTTGGTTTTGCGAGAAAGTTGGATCGTTGGGTTCCGCAGAACCTGACAGCTAATCAACGGGATGACCACTTGTGTTGCCTTGCTTTCCTGGTACAAAAACGACCCATTCTTGACACACATTGTGACAGGAGATGAGAAGTGGGTTATGTTAGCATAAAGCGTCATAGGAGAGTGTGCTGCCCTTCTGATCCTCCTGCATTGACTTCGAAAACCGAACTTCATCCCAGGAAGGTGTTATTGAGTGTGTGGTGGGATGTGCATGAATAATTCACTGGGAGGTCCTGCCACTCAACCAAGCGATCACTCTTGCCTTCTACTATCTACAGTTAGGCAATCTACATTCAAATTTGGTAGCAAAGTTACCAGGTCTCATCAATCGTTGTGGTATTATCATTCATCATGATAACACCAGACCACATGCTGCTATCATCATTCCCCAAAAGTTACTCAGCTTCGGTTGGGAGGTTTTACCCCATCCTTCCTACTCTCATGACTTGGCACCAACTGACTATCACCTAATTCATGCGTTGAACAATTCCTTTAGTCAGAAAATCTTTAATGATCTTGATGCTGTAAAAACTGCCATCCAAGTCTTTTTTGACTCAAAACTGCTGGAATTTTACCGACGTGGGATTATCTACCACCAGAAGGATGGCAAGAGGTCATAGATAACAATGAGGATTATGTACAATGATAGGAACTGTTCATTTTGCGTTTATTTGCTCTTCTTTATGGGTAGTGAAAACGGGTAGAACTTTTTCTTTTACCCAATATAAGAACATGTGTAGTTATTTTAGTTGACAATTATACATTTCATTTCTGATTGCAGTTGACAGAATTCGATCAGTATAAGCTCTTGACGGGAGACTTGAATAAAAAAAATAACTTTTTGAAGAGCAATGTGCAAACATACAAACCAGCTTTAACTCTGGAAATCTTTTGTTTCATAGCATGATTTTTTGTTGCAGAGCCATTATGATGTTTTGATAGTTGTAGTTTTTTTAATGAAATATTTCAATACAGATGATATCATTGCCTTGGAAGAATTTTCATTGTGTCAGTTCTTCATTTTGCAACTGACAAGTACTGTAATGTATTTTTCTTTCTTTTTTCTTTTTTTTTTCCTTTTAAAAAAAATGTAGATCAAAATCTTAGAGGAAACATTCTTGGAAGGATATTCTTTCTTCCTGCTTATTTCAGTGACATCATTGCATAAACTCATGAGCTGATATGTACAGATTACCATGTCTGGTGTTGGTGTTTTGGTATACAGTTTTCGACTGGTGCCCCATTAACTAAAAAGTACTGTAAGTACTGATGAAAAATCAGACTTGAAATAAAACATACAGAGTGTTTCATAATTAAAATAAACGCTTCTTTTTGGTCTTGAAAAATACATATTTTTATATAATTTTCATACTATTTGCTAGATGGTACTTATTTTTAACATAAAAATAGTATAACAAGCTTTTTAAGGAATGAGGTTATGCAATGATTATCATGGAACAAAGTAACAATGTTTTGAACTCAACTTGTTGTTGACTCACAGCAAATCTTAATAAATATGCAAAAAGATTATAAATCATGTTGCCACTCAAAATTTTAATAATATTATAAAAACATTAAATTATGTACCACTACATTATTCCCCCTCCAGTAACTGTGTTACGATGTAAGAGATTCTGAAATAGTGAAATAATATAGCATAAGCTAACATTAGAATTAAAAGTACTAAATCTAATAAATAAATGTATATTTACAATTGAACAAATTCTATAATAGGGGTTAGGAAAAATATTCAATGTTACTAAAAACATAAAGGATGTTTTTATTGGTCGTCCAGTCTGTGATACTCAAGATCATTCATCATTTGCCCCAGATTTTAACAGAGTCTTGGGCTGGGTGTCAGAAGTTTCTGGTTCCAAGCTTTGCTTGCCTGATTTTAAACAATAGGCTGGCTTCAGCCTGTGAATCGAAATGTTTACTTCCTTGCCTTTGATTTGCAACACAAAGTATTTTTCCATTCTTTTAAATACTTTGAAGGGTCCTTCAAAACTAGGTTCTAATGGTTTCTTGACTTTATCTGTTCTTAGGAAGATATGAGTGCATACATTCAGATCTTTAAGGGCAAAAACTCTAGTTTTCCTGTAAACCATTTGGGCAATGGAATGTCCAGAGTCTTCTTTCAATGCTGCCCTAAGACCTAAAAGAATTGTTGGAATGGGTTCAGACCACTTAATGGAATTATGACATTTAATAGCAGCTTTCAAAGTTTGGTGAAATTTCGCAATTTTTCCATTACTCTGTGGATGATAAGAAATTGTGGGTTGATTTTTGACTCCAAATATAATTACCAAGGTTCGAAATAGTTCAGAAGTAAACTGTGCTCCACAGTCTGTAATAACTTGGTAAGGAACTCCAAAACGAATGGTCTAGTTTACTGTGGCAACAGTTTCTGCTGTTATATCATACAAAGGAATGGCTTCCATCCAACCAGTGTAGTGATCAATGCAAGTCAAGCAATAACACAAAATTATCAGGTGGTGATTAGGGACATATTAAGTCAATGTGAACTATGGTGAAACGTTCATAAGACAGCTGATAAATTTCTAGTTCAGACTTTGTATGACATGAAACCTTATTTTTTTGACAACCAATACAAGCAAGACTCCATGTTTGTATATCTTTTTTGATATTTGGCCAAATAAATTTGGATGTCATTTCTTTAACAGTTAATTTGATTCCTGGATGAGAGAGGCCATGTATTTGTTGAAATATATTCATTCTAAACTGTTTGGATGTAAATGGTCTAATGTTAGAAGGAGTCGTATCACACCACAAATTTTTACCAGATGGAAGTAAGTAACTTTTGAAATTTAAAGTTTTAGTTTTAGCTTAAAAATCTTGTAATTCTTTATCATTAAATTGCTTATCTTCAATTTTATCGTAATCAATGAGCGAAATAGAGACATCAGCTATTCTTGATAACTGCAACAATGTTTTCACTTCCAATAATATGGCATATATTAGTAGCAAATTGAGATATATACTGCAATTGTCACATTTGTCTTTGGTGATGCCTTTTCGCTCTTTTGTCTGAAAGCATAAACTAGTGGTTTATGGTCCATAAAAATTTTGAAATCACGTCTTTCTAACATGTGTATAAAATGTTTAATTGCAAGATCTATTTTCAGTAACTCACAGTCATAAGTACTGTAATTTTTCGAGTGCTATTTAATTTTTTCAAATAAAGCACTAAAGGTCTCCATGCTCCATTTTCAAATTGTTGGTGAACTGCACCAATAGCCCAATCAGATGCATCCGTTTATAGTGACAAAGGCAAATCTGAATTGGGATAACTTGAAAGACCTACATTTGCCAAATCCTGTTTACATTTTTCAAAGTTTAATATAGCTTCATCTGACCTTTTAATTTTTGTTCTATTTTTTTTTCTTAGCGCCATTGATGTATTCATGAAGTACTGCTTGTATCTTAGCAGCATCTTTCAGAAAGGGTCAATAAAAGTTAAGCGTCCCTAAGAAATTCGCAAGCTACTGATAGTCTCGAGTAATGCTTAGTTCAGTATTGCTTCGACTTTTCTAAGGTAGAGGCTGAGATCCTTCCACTGTTATAAGATATCCTACAAATTCTAAGTTGTCAACACCCATAATCGACTTCGAAAATGTTGATTCTCAAACTGTAGTTGTCTAATCTATCGAAAATAAGTTTCAAGTGATGTTGGTGTTCTTCTTTTGAAGAAGAAGCAATTAATATGTCATCGAGATACGGCAAAATAGTCCCAAACCTTGAAATACTTCATATATAAATCTGTGAAAAGTAGCTGGTGCATTTCACAATCCGAAACTCACAACATTAAAAAATAGCATAATTATGCCGATTTTCTGTTTGTCCTCTTTGGATAGTAGTTAAAATCATTAATCCTAGGGATAGGGTATCTGTCAGGAATAGTTATAACATTAAATCTTCGATAGTCTCCACAGAGACAAAAGTTTCCATCCTTCTTAGAGACTAAGTGGAGAGGACTAGCCCATGGACATGTAGGCTGCTTATTATATTGTTATCCAACATATACTGAAATTATTGTTTGGCAATCTGTAATTTTTTAGTGTCTAGCTGTCTTGGTTTGGCATACATTGGTTGGCCTTTAGCTAAAATACGGTTCTTAACATTGTGCTTAACATTTGTTATCAAAAGATTAGGTTCTATAATATTTGAATAACAGATCATTATATTTTACCTTATCATGTACTAAACTAACATCATTCATTTTGGTGATGGATGTAATGTCACATTGAGTAGTAAGGTTAGTTACACCATTGATCAATCTTTTGTTGCGTAAATCAATTAATAACTTGAAGTGGTCTAAAACATGTGCTCCGATTCTGCCTTTATTGATTCTGTCAACAATGAATGGCCATCGAAAAGCTCGCCGAAGGCCAAGATCAAGTGTTAAAAATTTTACTTCATAAGTCGGAATTTGTGTACCTTTGGCAGTATATAATTTTAAGTCGCTTTGAAGTTTATCTTTTTTTGTAGCAGGTAATAAACAAGCATCTGCACTGGAAGCAATCAGAAAATACAAACCCATGTGTTTATCAGTCACAAATATTCAATGTTTTTGGTCACCCTGAACATAACCTGCAGTAAAATCAGCACTAATTCTGCTGCTTGTCTAAATTTTCTGATGTCTTTTGACCCCAAGAGCAGTTAGGTTGACAATTTTCAGGAATGCATTTTGAGCCAAACATGTAATGGTAATAACAATACTTTCCATTCGGATTAAATCTTTTACGTTTATTACTTTGACTTTCTCTCTGTATCTATTGCTACTAGGATTTCGAGATCGAGATTGGCAAGAAACACTTAAAAGTTTCTATTTGTTTTTCCAAAGAAGAAATTTTTATCAGTGACTTATCAAACGAATTTAAATTTTTGCCAACCAAATAAATTTCAGGTTTTGCATTCATTTCCATTATTTTGTCAGCCATTAAAGATATTTTGACTAACCGGTCATCGGAAACCAGTAAAATATTTTTGATTGAGTCCTGCATTTTCGAAACATCATCAGTGGTGAGCAATCTCATTTTTTAAAGTAACTGACTTTCTTATCCGCAAGGTCAAGTGCTTAATTTGCTTGTTTTTGCTCTCTTTGAATGTGTTTAACAGTCTTTCTTTAATTAAAACATATTTTATCAGATGTTTTATCCACAATGATATCCCAAATAATTTCCTCATATTTTGGCTCTAGTCGAGGTACCACATAATTAAATTTGGTACTATTAACAGTTATTCCATTAATTTTGAATTTAACTTCTATTTGAAAAAAACAAATTTCAGACTTTTCTGGCCAAAAGGGTGGAATTTTAACGCTCACCTTGCAAGTTTCCAGCATTGAGGAAGTTCCTTCCATAATCCAATGTTATGATCATGAGTCTTTTAATGTAGGTATTGATGAAAAATCAGAATGGAAAAAAACATCCAGATCATTTCATAACTAAAATAAATGCTTCTTTTTAGTCTTTAAAAAAACAGCATACTTATTTTTAATATAAAAATAGTATAACAAGCTTTTTAAGGAATGAGGCTTATGCAATGATTATCATGGAACAAAGTAACAACTTTTTGAACTCAACTCATTGTTGCTTCACAGCAAATCTTAATAACTATGCAAAAAGATTAAATCATGTTGCCATTCAGAAAATCTTAATACTATTATAAAGACATTAAATTATGTTCTACTACAGTGTCTATAATTTGCATGCTTTATTTTTTTATGTGATTCTGAATACTTTGCATTCTCTTTTCTAAAGGTATTTGCTGCAGAGGAGAATTGTGCTGTTACAAAAATGGATGCAAAAAACCTAGCAATGGTTATGGCTCCAAACTGTTTACGTTGCACTTCTGAAGATCCATCTGTAATATTTGAAAATACTCGTAAAGAAATGGCATTCATTCAAACCCTCATTCAACATTTGAATACAAATTATATGGAAGGTATTATATAAAGACTATTTGAAAACACTTATAGTGTTACATTATTTCTTGAATGAGTACTTGAAACAAAACAAAGTGTATTTTAACACACAAAAAAAAAATTTAGAATTATTGTAATTATAAGTGTTTCCAAAATATTAAGGTATTAAGGAAAATTTGCTCAGCAAATAGTAATGGTGCTATTTCCCTTTACATTTTCTCCTCTTCTGATTTCTAGTAAGTAATATGCGTATAAAATTGTATTATTGTACTGGGATCAAGATATGTAGGTGCTTATGTAATTCTTATGGAACTTTGAAATTTTTATGTTGCTTAAATTGTACTTTTTGAAGTAAAGTTCTTAGAAGTTAATAATTTTTTCCTTGTGGAAATACAAGAAACATTGAGTGAATTTGAGATTCTGTATTAAGATAGGGATTATAGTATAGATAAATTTACTTAAGCTGAACTGCTTTAGAAATTAATACTTACCAGATTTTAATCTTATTCTAAGGTTTACGATATTGACTTTTTTCATATTGGCAGCATTTGAAAATAAAACAAAACAGAAATATGGAAGGTAAACTTAATTTCTGTTTATCCAAAAACAAAACAGTAA
The DNA here is from genome assembly GCA_000611955.2 of Stegodyphus mimosarum. Taxonomy (NCBI): domain Eukaryota; kingdom Metazoa; phylum Arthropoda; class Arachnida; order Araneae; family Eresidae; genus Stegodyphus; species Stegodyphus mimosarum. Next base: position 125,955 of record KK120944.1, read on the forward strand.
ATTTCTCTTAAAATATATTTTAATATATTTTATTATTTTTAATGTGCATTTGTTCTTTTATACATGAATGTATTTGGTCTAGTTAATGTTGTTTATGTAGTTAAAATATTGGAATTTAGTTATTGTTAGTGTTAGTACCCAAGAGTGTATGTTTAATATTATCAGTACAAATTAAAGCAATTTTTTAACAATCAGGTTGCATTAAACAAATTTTGTAAGTTGTTGAATTGTTTTAAGATCTGTTAATTTTAGGTATATAGCCGCCTTTGAAAGAAATATCTAGTTGAAATGTTAAAATACTTTCATGAATTTTCTATAAAAGTTTTCTAAAAATTTAAAGGATTTTAAGTAGAAATAGGCCTAATGCATATCAAAAAGGAAACATGAGTGTTTATGTATTATAACAGAGCTGAAATAATTAGCGAAAATTTGTTTGGCTCCTAAAGGAGATGATGTGTCTGATCACACTCAAAAATGATAAATGTTTTATTTAAAATCTGTGCCAAACTAAAGCTGTTTTTTTCCCTTAATTTTAAATCTTATTACTTGATTTTGATTATGGCTTTGAGTTTGCTATATTATTTGGCGATAAGCATAGCCAATGCTCTGTTTATTATTTCGTGTTTTGGGATGTGTCTGATCACACTCGAAAATTATTATGGTTTATTTAAAATCTGGGCCAAACTAAAGTTGTTTTTTTTTTCCTAATTTAAAAGCATATTACTTGATTTTGGTTATGGCTTTGAGTTTGCTATATCATTTGGTGATAAACATAGGCAATTCTTCTTTGTTATTATCTGTTTTGAATTAAATGAAAATATAAACCAAATATTTGATGTGGACACCACGTAACTTCCTTGTACAGCTTATTAAATGATACACACTTTTTTGTACTTCATTTAAACATATTTCCTCGAATTTCATTAGAGATACATTCCTCATTCAATCAATTCAATTTTCTATTCACAGGGCAAAAATACATAAAAATCAAAAATCTTCATTAAGATTAACTAAAGGCATAAAAACATTAACCAGAACATAATTCAATCACATAATTCAAGCAAAAAAGGCACAATTTAGCATCATATAAGAATAAAAAAACTGAGCTCACTGAGCAAGGTAACAAGAGTGAGATCGTGTATTTATATATATAAGTTTGGTGTGGCTAATTGCAACAAAATGGGAGGTGGACAGCTAGATGTTATAGTAGTCCCATATACAGAATTTCAGTGTTCTACATTTACTCATTTTTGAGTTATGTAAATTACATATTACCTACTTATATACAGACAACAGAAAAAAAATCTCTTCTGAATTCATTTTACAATTTATTCTGGAAAAGAGAATCCTTTATTCTGTCCATACGTACGGATATCATGCAAAGAAATTATTTAAGTGGATTCAAGAGCATCAAAATTAATGTGCATAAATTTGCAGGAGTATAGTTTTAAAGGTTAAGTAGAACCTCCTTTCTTAGATGCAGAAGTTCAAATGGTAAAGGGGAAATGTGCTAATGGGATGAAAACAGGCAAAAAGCTGAAGGTAAAAATGGATTTGAAGTGGAATCAGTTAATCACAAGTGAAAGATTTTTATGGATGTGAAGGGCGTGTAGTAAATCTAATTTGCTACAAGAAATGTTTCTTGAATAATTTTAGCTGCAAAAAAATGGAAATGTAGTTTTGGGACCAGCTATATCTGGCAGTGTAAGATTTATAAAATTTCTTTTTTTCTGTAAAATATTTGTCTGTAAAATATTTTTTTTTCTGTATTTATAAAATTTCTTTATAAAATTTCTTTTTTTCTTATACAAAATTTTGAGGCTGTTCTAGTTTGATCAGTTTTAAGCCACATTGACCAAGAATAAAGAATACTGTAGATACTCCAGGTATTTATATCCGGATAGGCTCTTTATGTTTCACATTACAAATTTTATTTACAGAAGAACAAATGATATTAGAGTTAAATTTCTATAAAATATGTGCAGTTGTATGACTGATCAATGGAAACAAAGAAATAACTAATGAAATTCTTATAATCGTTGAAAGGAAGGCGAAATTTTATTAATCACTTAATCAAGGAGCATCATTCTTGATCAAGAGCTAACTTGGAGGAGAAAACTTGCAGCACACGGAAATTGAAAGAATTAAATGAAGCCAATTTTAGTTTAATGGAATGACAAGATTTGAAATGTGATAGGAGGCAAACATTATGGTACATACTGAAGTTTCTTGGGAAATTGATTAAAATTTCAAAGAAACTGAATATTTTATTCAGGAGACAGCTAAATATGACAAATAAATCAGTTAGGTGTTGGCCTGCCTCTAGCCCTTATTGCAAGCTTAACATTGACTCTTAGAGTTGGCAAGATGACCTTTGGTAGGATTCTTTACCAGACATTCTCCAGCTGTTAAGTTGGATCAGTGATATGCTGGAACAGTCAGAGGTACCTGCTTATTAAATCCCAAACATGCTCTGCTGGGATGAAATCTGGTAATCTAATTGGGCCAGCACAAACTAGTATTTAACAAGCATGAAGACAATCAATTAAAATGACTGCCATATGTTGCCAGGCATTATCCTGTTGAAATATAACTTAGTGTGCTTTGAAAGGAAGAACAATTCAATAAGGCATAGAATATCATTGATGTACCTCTGTGCTGTAAGGCTCCCATAAACAACAAACAAAAGCATCTGACTATTAAATGAAACAACACTCCAGACCAGA
>KK120944.1:128717-150185 GCA_000611955.2 Stegodyphus mimosarum
CCATATGAAAGGAAATAACCACATCAGTATTCTATTGTTGTCTTAAATAGTTCCAGGCATGTCTTCTGGTTATTGTGGCTCTGTCTGAAGCAGAATTCATTGCTTAAGACAATTTTACTTCTAGGTAAAACTGTAAGGTAAGAATGTTCTTCTAGGTACAATTACTTCTAGATAAAAATCTGTACTCGGTAAGATTCTAGGTTGAACATGCTCATTGCTACTGCAAATGTACTTGTTGGTGTGCTCTGGTGAGGGGAAGTCAATTTAATAGACAGATTCCATTTTATAAGTCTTTATCAAGACCTTGCGACTGCCAGTGTCCTGGTTACAGACTTGATGTTAGATAATGACGAATCAAGTTCTATGAGAGATGCTGTCTTCATTCCTGCCATCATTGATTAGTGGCATCACTCTGATCTAAATGTCAAGAGATCATTTAATTTGATCACTATGCTTCTTTTAGGTTGATTGTGTATGTTTTTCCAACTGTATGTTCATATTGTATGCTTCATATTGTATTCATATTGTATTGTTCTATTCTCTTATTTGCAAGGTCAGGGCCGGCGCAAGCAGTTTCGCCACCCCGGGCAAAGAGGTAAAATGCCACCCATTTGTAACAAAAATTAAAAGAAATAACCTAAACCCTTCCCACGCTTAATGGTAAAATAAAACGTGAGCAAAAAAATTGCTATCAATAATGTTGAAGTTTTGATTAGCAAAAAATACTAATTTATTAATTTATGTTTTTGGCGCTAAATTAAAATTAGGGTTGTACAGATAAAAAGAAAAGAGTCATTTCTAGTGCATAATTATAAAATACAGATGTTAAAAAAGTACTAAAACAAAGTATAGAACCAGTAAATATTAAAACTTAATTACATATTAAAAATACATTTAAACCAAGGGTTAAAAGTGTTTTTTCTTACTTTTAATTCTAAGAATTTTTTTATGATTTCTTTAAGATTAATTTCTTCAACCACTTCATGTTCAATGGCTATTGTTGTATTTGACGATCCTCGGTAGTTGTGGAGCATAAAAAATTTTTAATTAATTTTAATTTGGAGGAACTCCTTCCTCCATTTGCCACACTTATTGGGAGAATAAGCAATATGCTTAAAACTTTAGCATATTGCTATTAAGCATATAACTTATTACCGAGATTTGGAGCAAAATCCAGGTTTGATATGAATTTTAAAATCTCAATTGGGCTTTCTTTTTTATTTAGCAAAGCCAAAACTGCTACTATCTCGTCTGCTGGGTCCAGCACGTTTTTATCTGATGAATTTCCATTAGTTACCACTGTTTCTAGATCTTTACAATACTTTAGTACGTCTTTTTGAGGAGCATCTTTTAAATCACAAATATTGTATAAAAATTGGAAATAGTTACTGTGGGTACTGATCAAATCAAACCTGGATTCAAGTGCATTGATAGCTTTATCTAATGTGAAAAAATAAAACTCTGCCTTATATTTCAAAGTAGGATCTTCTATTGGATCATTTCATGCCTCATAGTCGAAATTAACATTCTTTTTTTAAACTCTATGTCGTGGCTGGGTGAGCTCGAAATTAGCCGGTATGTCAATTTCGTCGGCGAGTTCTCGAGCATCGCAAAGCATTTCATTAAAGGCTGTGTCCAACCTTAAGATCCTTGAAAAAATCTTTACAATTTTTCAAAATTCCATAGCAGATGGTAAATTGTCGTATTTTGTCTGCAAGAGCTTACTAATAGGATTGGTACAATTTAAGATTTTGTACCAAATTACAATGCAGCATAAGAACTTAAATTGTTTAACACAACTTAATAATCCAGAAGCCTCAACTCTTATAGAGTTGTCAATCTCCAAATTATTGCAAACAGCAAGTAAAGCATCGTATATCTCTCTTAATTGATACCTTAGTATTTTAATGCATCTATTTGGCTTTCCAACGAGTATCACTTAGAGGTTTCGAAGTATCCGTGAACATATTTCATTAATATTATCTGTCGAAAAGTTGATCAGGGAAAAAATAGATATATTTTTTGGATTATATTAAAAAAATTGGTGGCTTCGAAGGATGCTTTTGCCCTGTCTTTAACTACTAAGTTTAATGAGTGGCTTCTACATGAAAGATAAAATGCTGTTGGATGTAAGGCATTTATTCTAGATTGTACTCCCGATTTATTGCCTCTCATGTTGGCCCCATTATCGAAAGCCTGCCCCTTCATATCCTGCAAATTCAATCCCGATGTTTCACATCTTTTAAGTATTAAAGTTGAAAGTTCATATCCAGTCGATCTTTCAACCGGAAGAAAGCCTAAAAAGCTTTCATTAATTTTAATGGAATTGGATTTGTCAATGGATGCATACCTTACTGACTGTCATTTGCTCAATCTTGCTGATATCAGGAGTAGAATCTAGAATTATTGAATAGTATTTAGCTTTCTTAATCTCACTAATAATATGAGATGTTATATTTTCACATAAAAGAATAATTAATTCATTTTGAATTTCTTTTCCAAGACAGTGCAAAATCTTCATTTTTAAGCACTCTGTGGAGATGCTCTTCCATTACTGGATCAAACTGAGCAAGTATTTGAATAATTTGTAAAAAATTACCGTTACCAAAATCGTAAAGTCTCTCACTTGTACCTCGGAGTGCTAAACAATTTTGAGCAAGTATTTTTATTGTTGCAACAATTCGTAGAAGCACCTCGTATCAATGATTTATTTCTGTGGTAATGAGTCTTTGTGAGTGACTGTCAATTGTTTTAGAGTACTGCATTCTTTGACTTAATTCAATCTAAGACTTGACTTTGGATAAGTTTTTTAGAGGTTTCATGTTGATTTAAAGTCTCAGCGAGGTGCTTCCAATCTTTAAAACCTCCAAAAGAAAGGGAACTTAAAATAGAACCAAAATGTTTGCAGCAAAAGCAATAAACACAGTCTTTTGTAGTTGAATAAACTAACCAGTTATGCATGACTTTTTCACCATTTTTCATATTTCTCAAATAATGAAGAGTGCTAAATTTTCGATATCATTATATGGAAAACTGTATTATTCCTTTAATGGTTGAGGTAGTCCTTCTTTTACCAAAAAAAATATATTTCTGCTTCTGATGAGCTGATTTCTGCTTCAATAGGCCAGGAAACCGGATCTGAATTTATTATTGTACCAAATGATACCAAATTTCTTTAGATATCCCTGGAGTTGGTTCAATAGACGTCCCTAGAGTTGGTTCAGCGAACTTCCCTGGAGTTGGTTTGTAGGTTAATAATATATATTATTAAAATTCAACATATTAGTTTTTCATAAATTTTTAAATGAATCTTGGTTTATTTTCTTCATAAGCTAGTTAATTTTACAGCCAATTTGCCACCTCGAGCAGGGGCCCAGCTTGCTCGCTCCTAGCGCCGGCCCTGGCAAGGTTTTCATACAGTCCAAATAAACAGAATCAAATTAAAACGGAAGTCATGCCCTATAACTGGAATTCCTCCTGGGATCTAATGCTACTAGCCATCCAGACGCTCAGTTGCAAAGCCCTGTAGCTCCAGTGATTCATTCATTAACTACCAAAATTTAATCATTTTCATGTTTGATTGAAAAGTATTTATATGCAAAATACTGTTACAATCAGATCATTGTTCTGTGGTTCCTTTTTTCTTAGAGCGTGGTTTATAAATGATAATTTCATATTTAATATTTGAAGAGAGGAAGAGGTTTTTTTCTATTATTCTTTGACTACAAAGTATTATATAATAGAAAAGCTAGTGGGGAAAGGTTTATATTGCCCCAAAATTTTACAAGAGGAAAAAAATATATGAAAGTCTTTTTTCTTAAAGAAATTTAATGACTAATTGCAGTTATCTCAAAGTTGCTTAAATAAATATTAAATTGCCTTTATACAATGAAGAAAAATAGTGAAATACTGAGCTATTAATGATGATTTTAACTTAAAATATAAATTCGGGTCTGATATATGCCATTTAGACTTGTAACATATCAATGTGGGTTGAACAATGATTTTAAAATGCAGTGTTACATTCCATTTTAAAATATAGTGTGATTCATATAAAGGTAATGATTTTATTTTCCATTTAGTTTAACAAGAGTAAATGCATATCACTTGAAAATTACCAATTTTTATAGTAAATACTAGAATATTTTTTCCAGTTCTCATGAAAACATAGCTGAACACTGTTATGTAATATTCCTGACCATTCATTAAAATACTATCATAACAGTATTGTAGATTTCATCTGTAACATCCTGCTTCAAACTGTAGTCTATATAATCTAACACACTAAAATCCAGTACTACCCATTATGGGGTACTGGAATCGTACAGTATGTACTGTAAGGCATTAGGCAATTTGAAATGGAATGTTGCCAGTGAAATCAATACTATTGATAGTCTAATGGTGCATCAAATAGCTGAGAGCAGGAAAGGAGCATATTTTTAACATGTACTGTAAAGGTTAATAATCTTTCATAGATAAACATTTGTGATGTAATAAATTTTCACTAGCTTTATTCTTGTTGAAATAAATGGATAATAAAAAAACATGGGTATTTGCATTTACATGCTGCTTTACTGTTCATCAGAGTTTCCAAGCTGTCCACTGTGTTGGCACAATCATTGCAGTCATACTAGGCAATAGAAGCTTGGGGCCTGTAAAACGTTTAGAATTTAGAAAGAAAATGGATAGCAAAATTTAGGAGTCACAGAGTTTGAGACCAGATGGTGAAAAGCCTAGCACTGTCTGTTTATAATATAGGCAATACTAGAGTTATCAAATAATTGTAAAACATGTTGGGATTTTTCATTATGCTGTCATATGTATCTTGGAAGTATTTTAACATTGTAACAATTTTTAAATTTAAATGATTTCCTACTATCATCAATTAAGAGTTTTATTTTGCTTGTTTTCCTTAAAGAAGAATGTGTTATTATGGCAACAGTTCTTAAACATAACAGAATATGGACAGGCACATCTTAAAATCTGTATGCAGGTGATATGTGCCTCTTTTCCTTTCTGTCTGTCCCTTTTCTGTACTCTTCCCCCCCCCCTTAAATAAAATGCTGAAATACCAGTAAAATGTAAAATAAAATAGCTATGAAATGAAATACATTTTATTGCTATATTTTAGGTATTTTCTGGATTCTCTTTTCATTTGTTGCAAATAAAGAATGAAAGTATTTATATTCAAGTGAAGGTTAAATTACAAACAGTTATCTAACGTATCACTGAAAATTATATCTGTCATAATAAAAAAATATGAGCAAAGTAATATGCAATGGACCTCTTAAATGTATTTATTTTACAAAATATTTGTAAAGTTTATTCATTTTTATAAAGAAAAAAAAATCATAGGAATATTTTCTAAAAATCTGAAAATCTTATTATCGATATGAACAAGTTTTCTGTTTCAACACTTTAAACTGATATTTACTATTATAAAAATTATTTTAAACTGATAATGTGATAATTTAAGAAAAAGATGAAACTTGTGTAAAAATTCACTGATTAAAATTATGGATAATAAAGATTCACTATCTTAAATTCAGCATATGAATATCAGCAATAACTGATATATAGGCAACAACACTGTTTTTATGTAGTTTCTTCATATCAAAAAGCATTCTGAAGATTTGTATGGTTTATCCACACATATAGATATAAAATACAGTACTTTATTTTTCTTATATGTTGTAATAGCTCATGAAATTGGTAGATATAAGAGTCTATATTACTTTCTTTAAAAGCATTCAGTTTTTAATTGAAAATTCAGTAAAAAATAAACTTATTTTAAGATTATAAGTTTCATGAATGTAGAATCAGAACATGTTTATGATGTGTAAATTCCTTTATTAATTAAAATTATATAAACCACACATGTAAATTCATTATGTTATTTTTTAATGGCATTTTTTAAATGTACCTTATATTTGATACAGTTATATTTTGAAATTTTCTCCGTGTTTTGAATTATTATACAAAATAAACATTTACCTGTTGTAAAGAAAATTATTTTACCTTTTTGAAAACATTTACAAGATGCAATTGAATGCAGGAGGAAATTGAAACTTTTTATTTATACCGTTCCCTCTGAGCTTAAAAAAGCATTATCTTAACACTGCTGTTCATAAAAATGAAATTTCTGAAGTGCCAGAAGTTCTCTTTGGCAATGTATATATATTGTTTTTGTGAAGAACAATCGATAGCATGTGTGTATTAAAAGAGAAAATGCATGTCTGACTTATTTTCAATATCTTTTGTTCTCTGGATTTTTATTATATTTCTCACAAAAGTTCTTCCACATTTTGTGAAAATAAAATGAGAAGAAAAATTTCCCTCTTTAATCAAAGTGCAGTATTTTTATATTGTAAATGCCATATTGTGATTCAACTAAAAAAACTTCATCTTTTTGCTGTTTGATAATTGCCAAAAATTTTTTTAATTGTTGATTATTTAAGTTTCATTCAGTTTATTGTGTATTGCTTGTACCTTTTGATTATCAGAGTTTAAAGTACACATTTTGCAGGTAACCAAGCTTTTAGTATCTGGCACATTATTCTTTATAATTTTGATGGAGTCTGTTGTTTTTATGCTATTGAAGTTTGCAAACCTTGATGATTGTAGCATACTGGGGACAAAAGCCAACAAACTAATTTTTTGGTTGTTTTAGTGCACTATCTAAATAAGTTTTTAGTATATTAAATGTCTTCTATTTGATATCACATTCGAATTTGAAAAAATGTCACAAAAATGATATTGAATGTGATGTAAATTAATTTTTTGGCAGATTTTGTTTTTTAGGTATATGCCTAATATATTATCATGTTGTGAGGATTATATCTGTGATTAATTAATGCAAAAACCTTTTCAGACATCATAGAATCATTTGTTAATAGTAAGTTAATATCAAACTTGCTGTATTCTGTTTGTTTTAAAGAAAGCTATTAAAAGAATGTTCCACATGCATTACGTATATCAATAGCATAAGTAGCAGCTACGAACTTAAAAGTGCTGCAATTGTAAGTTTCTTTTTCTTCTCGGGAATCAACTAATAAATCAGCTATATTATTGAAGTGAATAAAACTATTACAAAAATTTGGCATTCAGTGCTAAATACTGAAATTTGTGGATTGAATTAAGCATATATAGTTTATTTATTAAATTAAAAACCTAGAACATTTTAAAAAAACAAAAAAAAACTTGAATGTGATGTGCAAGTTTAAAGACATGTGATTTGATTGCTTACTGAAGTCGTAATCAACCTTTTTTTTTTATTATTATGATCTGTCTTTTCCTGTTTTCTTTTATGGAAAAAAAAAAGAAGGTTTCAACATAATATTTATAGGATTATTTTTTACTTGTAGTAAATGAAAGCATTATGGAATTAGAAGTTCAGTCTGTTTTAACTTTTTTTTTCTATTTTAATTGTGAAACTAAAGTGCTTAAAAGTAATCAGGACTCGAAAAATTTGAATTGTCTAAGACTGCTAACATGGTTTAGCAATCTAATTTAATTGTACATAATGCATTTAAAGGTAACCTGACTTGAAGGTAATAAGTAATTTCTGAAGACTTCTGTTAATAATGTTCGTGTTTTAATATTTTTGAAAGAAAGACTGAAGAAAACTAAAAAACTTAAACCTTTAACATACTAAAATGCAGTTTCCATTAGTTGTGTAGTTTTTTCTTAAACGGTAATCTTCTTTGAATTCTTCCATATATTTCATGTGTTGTGAAATTTTTATATTATCTATGCATTCATTAAGCTCTTACATATGATTATGTTACATATGATTTATTTTGTTTAAAATCTGTGTAATTCTTATAATTTAAAATCCATGTAATTCTTATAATTTTAATTAATTCATTTTTAATCTAAACACTGTTTGTATAAAATCTTTGAAAAAATAATATTTCATGCTGTACAATGCCCTGTTCTTATTGTTGATGCAGCCCCACACATCAGATTAATCGACCTTTCATTATAAATGCAAACGGTAAATTCGTTGGTATATTATCCATATTACCATGAAACTGAGACAATATCCTCAACTATAGGCACAGCTACAAAGTCCGTTGTTTCACATTTAATGGCATTTCAGACCATTCAAAATTCTGTTTGGGAACAAAACTTTGCGTCCTTACAAATTCCGAAAGTTCTTGAATTAAATCATTGGCATCATCATTATCAGCAGCGGCTGCTTCTCCATGTCTCTCAACATTGTTAATACAAGTGCTCTTTTTAAAATTATCAAACCAGCCATTGCTGGCTTTAAACACTTCACCTTCTTTGCTTGTTCTTGCCTTGTTTTTTCAGAAGATCAGCATGTATCAGTTTTGTCGTTTCGGAAATTACTGCCTCTAATACGCTATTGCCAGCACACTGTTTTTCTCTTATCCAAATCAAAAGCAAATTCTCAACATGCTGTAATGCCTCTTATCTTATCTGGTGATCAGTTTGGCTTCCATTACAGCATTAGGCAGTTTAACAGTATTTTTTGTTTTGCACAACCGTGGATGCTGTCATTCTCGACATATGGTACATAATCCTAACCATATTTTTCGTTGCGCAACTCTGCTCATTAATTTTCTTAAAACTCACTGTTAGTAAATTAATGAAAAAAATATATTCAGAGTTATAGAGCAGGTTGTTTACTGAATAATAGCAACAGGGTACTAGTGCTTATGGACAGTCTTAGTGCTGTCTTGAAAGAAGCAGATAAAGGTAGATCGCCAGTCATGACTTATCGAACTTGAGTTGTATTCTAAACACTAAAAAAAAATGAATTTTATTCATACACTAAATAAAAATGTTGTCATCCAGATAGGATCTGTACTAAGTTAGGCGCATTTTAAAGCGGATGTGCCACCAAGGCCGATCCTAGCGGGGGGGGGGCAGAGATGGTGCTCAGCACATGGGTGGCCAAATTTAAGGACAGTGAAATGATTATTAAGCATATTGTTGCATGCGTACGGGTTTGTTATATATTAAATGCATAAGTCGTTGAAAAAATAACAAAAATTATTCTTTCCGCAAGAAATAAATCAAAATCCTGAAATATTTCTTCAGAGATATTCGCATAATATCACAGTATCTCAAACGTTTAGCAAAACCCAATTCAAAACAGATAAGCTAATTCTATCTCACAGCGAAATCGCTACAATCAATAATAGCATTAAGTAAACAAACAGCAGTTCGCTTTAAACAGCTACAACTGAGATGAGGTGTTTCAACTCGGCTTTTATAAGCTTTTTAATTATTTACTAGAACCTTCTCGATTTTTCTGGCTGGCAACAGCAATTACGATATATTTATTTATTAAATATTAAATGCACGCGCGCTCGTATTTTTACTTTTCCGGCTCAGCTTTCTCTTAGAACTCGTCATGTACTGCATTGCACGGGAAAATAAAACAATTTGAATTACAATTATAAATAAATAGCCAAATAAATATGAAATCCGTGACACTGCCCCCATCCCAAGGACTGCACATCCCGAGCAGTACTCTCCTTGAACAGGAACCAAACTTACAACTGAGGCATCAATGCAATAATAAACATTACGTTGCAATAATAAAATAAACAATAATTGCAATAAGTAACTTTCAGCAAATCAAATACTATCAAACGTTAAATACAATCCAAATACTATCAAATACTAAATACAAAAAGGACCATGGTCTTATACTATTTACAATTATATACACTATGTACTATGGCCTGTCGTAATGAACGACTTTCAGCGACTTACGGATCCGAACCACGACGGCGTTCAGCCTGTGTACGGAGCATCCCTCGGTGACTGTAGCTTCGGTCAGAGTCTATTCCGTCGAGTCGGATTCCGCAACCACACTTTGTCTCCTTCGTTGAAACGATGGCCGGTAGCTCTCGTGTCGTAGCGGGTCTTCATCTTCTCTGTCGCCAAATGGACTCGCTCTCGAGCAAAGTTGTGCATCACTTCAAACCGGACCTGGAGATCTTGAATGTATTCCTCAGGCGATGAAGGCGCATCCGGAGGGCGACCAAACAAGAGATCACATGGCAGACGAAGGTCACAACCGAAGAGCATCTGAGATGGGGAATAGCCGGTAGTCTCATGGACAGCACTGCGGTAAGCCAGTAAAAACAGTGGTAACTTCTTGTTCCAATCCTGTTGGTTTCTGGAGACCACTAATGAGAGGTTATTGAGGAAGGTTCGATTAAACCTCTCTACCATGCCGTCCGACTGGGGATGTAAAGGCGTCGTTTGGGTTTTGTCAATGCCGAGTAGCTTGCAGAGTTCTTTGATTACAGCCGAGGTAAAATTCCTTCCCTGATCGGAATGTAACTGAAGAGGCACTCCGAACCTGAAAATCCAGTGCTGTATCTTCATCTCTTCTACTGTGGCAGCCTCTTGATCAGGAATAGGATAAGCTTCAGGCCACTTGGTGAAGTAATCAGTGACAGCGAGGGTGTATTTGTTGCCATCAGCAGTTCGTGGCAGAGGTCCTAAGATGTCAGAGGCGACACGTTCAAAAGGTGCTCCTACATTGTAATTGCAGCTTCCTTCGGCTGTGTTTCTTAGGTCCTTTCCGACTTGCACAGGCATCGCAAGATCAGCACCACTTTTGCATGTCATCCTTTGAATTATTCCAGTAGAAACGCTCTCGAACTCTCTGCGAGGTCTTCATTATTCCGAAGTGGCCTCCTGCAGGCCTGCTATGTAGTTCTTTAAGGACGTCCAGAATCTTGGGAGCAGCAGCTGCCATCGGAATGTCTTTCCATCATCTGATTCGAATTTCCGGTACAAGACGCCATTTCGAATATGGAGTGAGTCCCAGAGAGCCCAATATTGTTTTGTCCTGGGACTATAGCTCGAAATGTCCTGCCAGGTAGGTTTTCTGTTTGAGGTCTCCATTAACTCAATTATGGGTTTAATGCCACGGTCTTCCAGCTGATCTTTCCTGATTTCCTTTGCATGTGCCCTAAAGCACCGTATTTCCAGCACTTTACGGTCGGTTTCTTATCACTAATATATCGTCTAAAGGCATTGACTTGTCTAGTTAAATCGTTTAGAAGAGCTGTCAGCTGATCCACTGGCTCTTGGACTTTCTCAGCTCTGATTGGGTGTTGGTCTCTGCGAGTTGCTTGCTGGGCTGTCTCGAATTTCATGGTGTACACCAGAGCACTCCTTATGTCCTTCACTTCAGCCATTCGCAGTGCTTTCTGTGTTTCATGATCCCTGATATCATCGATAAAGTACTGCTGGAATAGTATTTCCCTTGTTTCTCTCGGGCACTCCGTAAAGACGAGGTGAGATAGCCTTTCAACATCCGTAGCTAGTCCCTGGAGTGTTTCTGTGGGCAGGAAGGACAGGACAGGAAATCAACTGAAGCCTGCTGTAGTCTTTCAAACATTTCTCCACGAAACGTAGGTCCAATGCTCCGGACAGAGCTTCGAAATCTAGTGTCTGGTTTTCGGGAAGAGTCTGCAGGATATCCGCTGCATCTGCTCTCAGAGAAGCATCGAGATGACAGGCCTTAGCTTGCGAATCCCATCTCTTTGCTTCCGCCACTATTGAGAATTGTGTCTTATATACTTGCCAAGAGGTCTTCCTATCATATGTGGATAACTTCAGGGAGATACAGATAAAAATTTAAATCCATCAGAATTGTTTCTTGCTGTCGCTATGCATTTCTTTAAGGTGTCAACTTCTTTGGAGACGGCAGCAGAAACCCTCTCATCAATTTGTTGTTCCACAGCAGTAACTCTCGCTTCTATTTGTTCTTTTACAGAAGAAACCCTGTAATCGATTTGCTGTTCCACGGCAGAAACTCTCTCTTCTATTTGTTCCTTGACAGAAGAAACGTTCTTTTCAATTTGTCCAACTTTATTTTCAACGACGTCTATTCTGCCTTCCATGCACTCAAATGTGTTTTCTATTATACAGGTGATCTCTTCTTTAACAGCTTTCATTTCACCTTTAACATATTCTACCACCTTTTCCTGGCAAGCTTCCATCTTTTCTTTAACGAATTTCATCTCTTCTTTAACAGAATCTTTCATCTCGTCTTTAAATGCAGCAAAGACTGCCATAAACTGCCTTAATTGTTCTCACATTGCTCTAGTTAATGGCATTCAAAAACCCCACTCCTGCCACCAAAAATTGTTGCGTGCGTTATACATTGAATGCACAAGTCGTTGAAAAGTTAACAAAAATTTATTCTTTCCACAAGAAATAAATCAAAATGCTGAAATATTTCTCCAGAGATATTCGCACAATATCTCAAACGTTTAGCAAAACTCAAAATTGAAACCAGATAAACTAATTCTCACAGCAAAATCGCTACAATCAATAACAGCATTAAGTAAACAAACAGCAGTTCGCTTTAAACAACTACAACTGAGATGAGGTGTTTCAACTCGGCTTTTATGAGCTTTTTAATTATTTACTAGAACCTTCTCGATTTTTCTAGATTCTTCTGGGTGGCAACAGCAATTACGAGATATTTATTTTTTAAATATTAAATGCACGCGCGCTTGTATTTTTACTTTTCCGGCTCAGCTCTCTCTTACAATTCGACACGTGCTGCGTTGCACGGGAAAATAAAACAATTTGAATTACAATTATAAATAAATATGAAATCCGTAACAATATATTTCTGTAAAAGAAGGTGGCCAATTTTAATTTGCACGTGGGCGGCCGACGATCTAGGATCCCTATTGGGTACCACTGTTTTTTAAGAATTTCTTATATAATTTTAGTTTAATTCTTCCCAGTTTGTAATTTAAGAATTTTTCTGAAGTGAAATTTTCTTAAGGTGCACAAAAAAAAGTATAAGTATGTATGTATATGTATAAGTATGTCTTGTCACCTATGTTTTTTTTTCATAACTGAGTAGTGTATTTCAAGTATATTAAAATTTTTTGAGTCCTGGTTTTTTTTATATTTGCATTTTTAAAAAACGCGTTCTAATATTAACTAAAATAACTTACCAAAGATACAGTAGCAACAAGATTGGAATCAGTTTGCGAGACTAGTTTTTAAGTACAACATTTTTCAGCTGCAGTAGTGAAAACGATACAGGGGAGCATCTGCACACGTGATACCTGTGGACAAAAAATTCATAAAATTAGGACTTTCTATAATTTTCTGAGAAATTTTTACTCCTGCAGCTGAAGAAGTACATTCTGCGTAACCTTTGAAACTAGTCCTTCAAACTTATGTAACTTGCTGACTTTTGTTGCTTTATTATCTTTAACAACAGTTCTAAACCAACAAGCAATTTAAATAGAAATTTCTATCTTTCATTAGTTTTATTTTTACAGCAATGGGGATTATAGTTACATTAGGGATCAATATTTAAATGCTATGTGTTGTAATTTTTTTTTATCTTCATACGTATAAATTTACTGTGCAAATTTTATTATTATACATTTCACAGATTTTCTAATGCTTTTAGATCATTTATATATTTATGCTTGAATTATTGAAGGACATTGCGGTTTTAAAATGTTTTTAATTCAAAAAAAAAAAAAAAGACTCATTTTTGTTGGTAGAGCATTTTTATAGTTCATGATAAAGAAAAGAGCTTAAATTTCTTTGGCTGTCTTTGTGTAAGTTCTGCATATGTTATGTGGTTCATTATTAATTCAAATTTTTAAAATTAAATAGGAAATTTGTTTTTACATTCCTAATGGAGAACAAAGCACTGATATTTCATTTTATGTTTCTGTTTTATAATAATATTTATGTCTTAAAGATTTTCTGCTCATAAATATGTTTGAAGAGCTTAAATTTCTTTGGCTGTCTTTGTGTAAGTTCTGCATATGTTATGTGGTTCATTATTAATTCAAATTTTTAAAATTAAATAGGAAATTTGTTTTTACATTCCTAATGGAGAACAAAGCACTGATATTTCATTTTATGTTTCTGTTTTATAATAATATTTATGTCTTAAAGATTTTCTGCTCATAAATATGTTTGATATTTTCTATGTGAAATGCATATAATTGTTGTAGCTATGTTATGTCTTAAGATCAATAAATCTGTTACATAAAATAAAAACGTAATCTTTCATTTAAAAGATGTTAAGAAATTTACAAAGGCATTAATTTGTTTTCTGAATCATATCATATCATAGGATAAATTATGTCAAATCTTTTCTGGGAGATAGTTCTAACCTAACAGTAATCCGTTAAATGGATTAATAAGTGAATCGTGACTGCGGTTAGTGATGCTTGAGTTCAAACACAACAATAAAACATTTGTTCTAAAGACGAGCAGTTGGTGTTCCTATCATTACAAGCCAGAGTTTCTTTCCACACTCTTCAAAATTTTAATGCAACATTTTCTGTGCATAGGGCATTCTGTATATAAAAATTTTGTGCTTCCCTGTAAATGCGTTTTTCATCTGAAATCAAACAACCTCAGTAGTGACTAAACTTGAATAGATGCGTACGTCATGTGACCAACGGATTTTGTCTGTACAAGCATTCATCCCACTTATTCAGGTTGTGAATTTTGTATATGTTTGTAGAACTCTCAAAGACTGTAGTCTGAGCTTTCTTTCATTTCTTACTGTATTACATTATATGCATTTGCTTGTAATTTTGTGTATTTCTAGACAAAACGTAAGATTTCCTGTAACCAATCTGATACATTCATGCAGATTATGTGACAAACGTGCACACTTCTTTTCTTACTTTCAGTCCTGACCCATCATGGGACTAGCTACGCAGAAATATTTAATATTATGCACCCTTGTGTCATTTATTTGCAAGAACCAGAATACATAGCGTAAAATACCCGATAATCGCGGCATACAGAGGAAGATGGAGATTCCCTCCCTAGGATGAATCATTATTCAAATTCTTATACGCACTAATATCAAATGAATAATGTTCTAATTATTACATAAATCTAATAAATTTTAAAATTTAATCTAATGAATATCAAAATTATACAAATCGTTGTGAAACATTTTCAATTTAACTTACGCATAATAGCATTATAAGCATAGAAGCTCTATATCAGGGGTTCTAAACTAGTAGGGATATTTAGTTTTAACTTATGAATATAAAATATATTTATATTCAAGTTTTGGTATTTATCAGCATTTTCTACCCTTTTTATTGTTGAGTTTATAAAGCATGTTTATCATCTAAATCTAGATACATATTTATATTTATTTTTTGAATTTTGCAAAGGAGGGGGGCGGGAATTATCTTCTAACAACGGTGAAAGGGTTGCATAGGACAAAAAAGGTTGAGAACCCTTGCTCTGTATTATGCTTAAGCATAATGCTCAATAATATAATTCAAATATTTAATATAAATTTACAAACGAGTTAACATAATAATTATAATGATAAATTCAGATAAAGTCTATAAACTTCATCATAATCCTTTAAAGTCAATTACAAATCATATGTATTTAAAATGGATTAAGTTGGACTGGTCTTCGAAATGTCTTATTTTTAGTTTTATTGTTATAAGCTCTTATTCATCACGGCCGGGGAAAGCATCGGTGATCTTTCCACTTTCGAGCTATTTAATGGTAAATGTTCGCCCCCTATTAACACAGGTCATTAATTTTGAATTTTAAAATTTCTTTCGAGTTTTGCACTCTGTGCGCTGATTGTAGGATCAAAAGATATTCATTTTTCCATTTCTTCCAAAATAAATTTAATAAATTTTGTCTGTGAATAAAATGTTTTGATAAAATATCCTTGTTTGAAAACTCTGAATTGCTCAGTTTTACATAAGGTAAACTCGGAATTCTTCTGCCAAGTGACAAATGTGCGGGTGTTAAGGGAAATGGTTCTTTTGTCTTTGAATAGGTATGCATCAAAGCTCTCGAGTTTATGACTCTTTCAGTTTCAGTCAGAACTGTCTCTAATTTTTTCATAGTCAATGAAGATCTTCTAATTGCTTATATCCTGCTCAAACTTGTTTTTAATGATCTGACCATCCTTTCATAAAATCCACCCCACTACGCTTCCCGTTCCATGATATATTTCTATTTGATTTGGTGGAATGAAAAATATTCCTGTATATTAGAGTGTCTAATCGATCTCTATATTTGCCGTAAGTCCACTTCTGCTCTTTTAAATATTTTAGCATTATCCAATGGCACAGTAGCTTTCAGTGAGCCATAGCCTGCAATGCCTTTTTGTCTGCTTTCTTGATCGTAGGCTCCGGGTCGCATGAGAATCTACCATGAACATGGCACTTGTCAGTGTAGAAAACGGAATACAAACCTCTTCTAAATATCAATGTTCTGAATGTGAGTATGAATTCTGTTCTCATGTTAGGAACTGATTCTAGATTGCTCGCGCACAGGTAAAAAAAGACGCCGTCCCTCACAAAGAACGGACCACCAAATGCTATCGCCATTATCCCCAAAGGTGGTGATTCTTCAATTCTAACAGTTGTCGGTGGTGATGTCGGATACCGATTTCAAAACTCAGCAATAGATCGATAATCCTAGAACTCAGAACTCAAATAATGTAAAAAGTATTGACACAACGCTCTTTTTATTCTTTGTAACATTAATAATTACACGTTTATATTTTAACCATCTAACTACGAATGTGAAGACAATTCTCTTTTTTAAATTCAAAACATTAGAATACTGTTTTTTGTTGCTAGACTCAGAATTACAAAGTTACAAACGTTAACCACGAGAGAAGTTATACTGACAACAACGCGCGTGCATAAATTTAACGCTCAGTTTTCTACGTCCTCCCACCTTGAGTTGGGACTTCACAACACAGCAGTTAACAATCGCGTTGCAAAGCAAGTCTTTCTGGTACTTTGATACCTCTTCCAGATCGAGTTGTTACAGTTCGTGTAATGGGTTCTGCAGGGTCTGATACTCGTGCTTGGGATACTTCAGAATAAGACACTTACTTTCTTTGCATTTTTAGTTTGTACATCCTTAGACATTTCACAAGTAATCTCTAACGGAAACAACCGTTGTATCGATCTCATTATTGCTCCATGAGCTGTTCGAAGTTTCAAGAGTCTGATGTTTCTTACTTTTCCATACAAAATCCAGGAACATTCGCTCAGAAGATTAAGTAACATTTAAGTTCCCACATGTCCATGCCTTTTATGAAAAGAAAATATTAGTAGTTTTACAACCTGGTGCTGAGAAGGGAGAATCACAGGTCTTGTAAAAAAATAGCTGTCTTCTCGATAGACAATTTTTGTTCTTAATCTAAGGAGATCGTCTTCATCTTTGTAAACTTTCCGTGTTCTCAATTTTTTATCTTTCTCGTCTAAGAATGCTTCTCTTTGAATGATCTTTATTACTCTTTGCTCAGCTTCTGAAAATTCCTCTTCATCCAGACTTCCTTGTTTTCTCAATTCTTTCAATTTTTTACAGTTTTTCAGAGATTTTAAAATCCAGCCGATCATGCGTGGAATTTTTTCATACTGCGAAAAGTAACGATAGTACCAATCAGTAGCTACATTTTTATCTGATTAGTCAAGCAGTTAGTTGAACATGAAACAACAGTTTTCTTCCGTTCCTTAAGAATTCACAACAAATTCAAAGAATTCATAAGAAATTCTTAAGAATCATAACAAATTCTTAAGAATTTACAACAAATTCTGAAGACCATTTCTTAGTAGATAAAGATAACCAATCAGGGTCCTCCCACCATTTTGACTGTATCAATTGTTTCCCAGAACAGCCTCTGCTTGGAAGATCAACAGGCTTTAATGTTCCTAGCATATGTCTCCATTTCTCCTTAGAAGTCGGAGTCCTGATTTCAGACATTCGATTTTGAACAAAGGTTCCTCGCGCTTCTTCTCTTTTAATCCAATAAGTACAATAGTGGAGTCCGTCCAAAAGTAAACTTCTCCATGTCGTATCTCACACACAATTGTAGAGGCAGGGCGAGAAGCAATTGAGGCTGCTAGTAACTCTAACTTAGTGATAGCTGTTTTCTTCTTTCCAGTGGGGAAACTCTGGTTTTAGTTCTTAACAACTGTAACACATTCACTATTCAAATAGCGAGGAATACGCACCTTTTTCTAAATAAAAAATATTTCTCATCCACTTCAGGAGTTCTGCTTTAGTTTCAGAGTCAACCTCTTCCTCCCAATTCAACTTCCTCTCGCAAATTCTCTGTAGTAATAGTTTCGGGAATCCTGCAACAAGGCAAGTCACACCCATGGGATCGAAGATTCGATGAGCAGCAGAAATTATAATTTTCTTCGTCACTTTTTTTACAAAAAAGCTTTCTCAAACTAGTCGCACTGACACCTAAAGTATCTGCATCCCCAACACATTTGTAACGAGAGCAATTTCATTGGTGAAATTTGTACATTCCCAGCCTCTTAAGTGAAATTTTCGTGCAGACAAAGCATTGGTTGCAACTTTAATGAAAAGCTTTAATTCTTGTTCGTTTGGCACACTTATTACACAGTTGTCCACATAGAGACTTTTCATCAATGATTTTAACTTGTTGGAAGGTGAAATACAAATTTGTAGAAAAGCTTTGCGAATGTCGGCTATAACATCAATTTTTACCAACCGGAAATAATACAAAATATTTGGTATCAACTCAATCAAATTTACTCCACCCTCTAGGCAATCATTGAGACTCGATGTACCTTCCGTAGATGGTAAAAAATTGGCATGTCATTTCAGAAAAAGTCCGATTTTGTGTCAAAATAACTATGTCGGAACAATGCTATACATAAATCTCATATACAGTCTTAGACAAAAAAAACGGCGCACCAAGAAGGAGTCATCCGAATGGGACGAAAATCAGTAGAAGTGATGTACATGTACAGAAAACAAGTCATTACAGTTTGAGAAAAATTGGATGATTTATTGAAGTGATAGAACTTCATAAAGTGAAAAAGTCAGTAACGCGTTTGTCTACCTCTGGCCCTTATCCAAGCAGTTATTCGGCTTGGCATCGATTGATAGAGGTTGCGGATGTCCCCCTGAGGGATATCATGCCGAATTCTGTCCAACTGGGGTGTTAGATCGTCAACATCCCGAGCTGGTTGGAGGGTCCTGCCCATAATGCTGCAAACCTGCTCAATAGGAGAGATCCGGCGACCTTGCTGGCCAAGGTAATGTTCGGCAAGCAGTAGAAATATGTGTAGTGTGGTTGGGCATTATCTTGCTGAAATGTAAGCCCAGGGTGGCGTGACATGAAGGGCAACACAACGGACCTTAGAACTTCGTCGACGTACCGCTGTTCTGTAAGGTTCCGACGGATGACAACCAAAGGGGTCCTACTAGGAAATGAAATGGCACCCCAGACCATCACTCCTGGTTGTCGGCCTGTCTGCCGGAAGACAGTCAAGTTGGTAGCATACCGCTGTCCGGGGCGTCTCCAGACTCGCCTTCGATGGTCATCGGGGCTCAGTTCAAAGCGAGACTCATCACTGAAGACTATTCTACTCCAGTCAGCGACATTCCTGTACGAATGAGCCCGACACCACTGCAAATGGGCTTGACGTTGTACAGAGGAGAATGGTAGTTGGCGCAAGGGGCGCCGCGACCTCACCCCCCTTTCTGTAAGCCGTCTATGAATGGTTCTTGCGGTGACTGAAGCACTAGTTGCACGTACAATCTATGATAATGATGCATCTGAGGCTGTGAGTGGCGCTCTGACGATTGCTTGGTCTTCACGTTCTGTCGTTTCTCTAGGCCTTCCGCTTCCTCCTTGACGCTGTGTGCGGCCATGATTCACCGATTCCTATCAACATCGTCTAATGGTGGCATCGCTCCTGCTCAAATGTCGAGCTATTCACCAGTGAGACCAACCGGTTTGTTTGAGCCCAGCTACACGACCTTTCTCAAATTCGGACATGTGCGCATGTCGTTCGGGCACCTGTATGGGAGGCATAGTTACTGTCTACCAGAGTACACGGAATGAAATTTGTGAAGAATTTATGACCTGGAATAGTAATTTCGTTTCTTAAATATCCTGCCAGTTGCGCAGATCAGATGCGCTGTAGCGACAACCGTTCATTCATTGGCAGCCAAAATGTAAAATTTTCCATTTTGCGTCGAAACCTGCATGCATATCAATTTGTGTCCAATTTCCTTTATATCTTCTCGGTGCGTCGTGGTGAGTCGTTTTTTTTTGTCTAAGAGTGTATATCCTAAGTCGCGCTTTCGAGACATGAAAAATGCAACTTGAATTTCGCCAATCCGCCCAGTAGAACGGGAGATATAGAACTGTCCCATTCCTCCCCCCCCCCCTCAATTAGACAGTAGGTCTGTAGACATTTTCAAGAAAGCAGTATAGGAATAATGGTACTGCTATTTTTCCTGAGGTTCAAATGTAATAAAAAAAACTGTGCGCCATAAAATGACATTAACCACGTAGCTGGGGAATACGCAGTTTGCCATGAATTTTGTTTTTTCTAACATACCGAGGACAGCCACATATTTGTCTCAGGATGCAGTTTGTAACTGTTTGCCGTTGATTCGGCAGTACACTCAAATTAGGCCGACGTAACTAGCGTGAGGCACAAGAGAGTTTTGTATATGAGCAACTTGTTGTTAGTAGATAAAACATTGTTCTGGGCAATTAAGCAGTCGAATTTTGCTTTACGTACCCGGAACTTCGGGATAATCTTCGTAGTTAAAGGGTCACTTTTCTTGAAGCCATATTTATTCAGGTTAATTTAACCAACTGATCCCTTTAAAAAAATCAAATATGCTGTTTTACAACTTCTTGACATGACAGGTCAGTATACAAGTCCGTGCCGTACTTCATTGAATTTCCCATTTTTACCATACTCAGTTGTGTGGTTTTGCTTATTTAATTCAATGTTCAATCCTTGAACCGCACAAACTCTAACAAGCGAATAATCGCTTAAGTGTGTTAACAGAGACGTAAGATTTAAGAAGGGTTAACTATCCTTTATTTCTCAGAATAAATAAAGTCAGTTCCTAACTCGGAACGTACAGCAAAGCCTCCACTTGGGCTTGAACTTAAATGAATATAAAATTAAATTTAACTAAAGCTAACTGAAGATGTAGCTGAAGCTATCAAGATTCTAAGTAGGTGGCCCCTAAATCTTAATTAAGTCGGCGAAGCCAAACAACTGCCTAAAGTATGACCGAGCGTAGCGATAGCCAAGAGAGACGTAGCCAAAAGGCAAACGTGCGCTAGTCAGAAACTCAGACTCTCTCTCACGAAATTGGTGAAACATCGACTCTCTTTTGAAATACTACTCTTTTGCATTAACTGCGTCTCTGAAATTACATTCTGGTAGGAAATTGTAGCTGAAACTAGAAAGATAGGAAAGATGCATAAACTTAACGTGATTGTTAATAAAATTAGGGTAAACCTTACACAGTAATCCAATTACCATCTTTGTCAGCTTTCAGGTAGGAGTTCAGTGCCTTTACTGTAGAACTGTTTTGGTTTCTAGTTGAAGAAATCGAAGAAGCTTTAGAAATCTTCAATCAATGCTAGCCAGTTGCTAAGCGAAGCTTCATCGT
>KK120944.1:165819-183522 GCA_000611955.2 Stegodyphus mimosarum
CGCAGAGGTACAGTTGTCTTGCTGGAAAACTCCATTATCATGCGGATAACAGAAGAGCATAAACAGATGGAGGTGATCACCCAGCAACTCTACGTACCGAATTGCATTGAGGGAGGTTGGTACACGCACCAAAGATCCCAAACAGTTTCGCTAGAAAACACCCCAGACCATGATTGAGGTATCATGCCCTTGTACAGCTCCAACCTGGTTTGCAGGATCCATGGCTTCATGAGCCTGACGCCATATTCTCAGCCTCCCGTTGGCGTTAAGTAGTCAGAATCGAGACTCCTCGCTCCATGCTACTCGTTTCCAGTGCCACTCCATGCTACTCGTTTATGTGCTCTCTTGCCCAGGCAGGACGTGCAACCCAATGACGAGCATTGAGCAATGGTACTTTCGTAGGTCGACGGCTCCCGAAACCCATACGGTGAAGCGAGTGTTTCACAGTCCGTTTACTGACTGTACGACTGGCACCGTGATTCAATTGGGTGGTAATTTGAGTTAACGTTTGGCTTCACTGGCTACGTACATTACGCCTGAGCTGTCTCTAACTACGCACTGTCAAGGTTAATTGTCCTTTGCAGTTTGCCTGATTGCTAGTTTTTTGTTCACCATCCATGTATTCTTGGTATACTCTTAACACTCTCAACCTTGAAAATCCTAGCTGTCTGATGATTTCGGAAATTGAATGGCCTATGCGTCGCGCACCTACAATTTGTTCGCAATTGAAGGCGCGTCGTGCAGTCGTCGTCGTGCAGGCGCGTCGTGCGCCTCGGCACTTCAGCAGGCACTGCACGCTTCAGCAGGCAAACTGCAGTTTACCTATACTGGCCATTCCAACACCTTATCCAGAACAACCACACTACGCGCTATATATGCAGTTACCACAGAGCCCTCACTTGCGCATAAATGATGCGCAGCGCTACACAATTTGCATAACCCTTGCTATCCCTAATTCTGTGACACTTCAGTGTATTTATCCTATCATTATTTCTTTTGATTATCCTATTGTTATTTCTTTTCTTTTCTTTATTCTCCTCTTATTATTTTTTTAATCTATCATTATGTCTCTCTCCTATCTTTCACTCTAATTCTTTTACTATTATCCTATCATTATTTTTTTACTATTAGAATTATTTGATATAGTTGGATAGATTTCTGCCAAGACCTAGGAATATTGAAATCCTTTTTCCATACAAATTAATCACTTTACGCTATTTCGGCGCAAGATATGTTTCATGAGAACAAGTGTCGTAATATATGACTATTATAGAGAGCACATTTGAAGTTGAAATTTGAGGGCTTCACATCTCTTTTCGTCTACTATACACATTTCGAATGGATTTTGGAATCTAGAGATTTTAAGCGTCTGTATTCTACAAAAGCGTTAAAAACAAAAACATCCATACCTTATCCGGGATTCATGATTCAAAATGTTTGTTTTATTTTAGAATGTAATCAATTAAATGCAAATAATCTTTTTATCAGTAAAACAAACTTCAACAAAACACGAGTGTATACTAGGTCCATAAGCTTTTTAACAGGTGGTTCCAGGGCAAAAAAGAAACTTCCTTTCTGTATTAAGCTTGTGTTTGCTTTACATATTAAATAAAACGAAATGTTAGTCCATCTTTAACGAAATAAGCAGTAGCAAAGGAGATGCTTAAAAGCGGTGCTCCATTGCGACACTGATCTCTACATAGTGGAAGGGCGCTTAGTAGCAAATAAGCGAAGAGACATTAAAAACCCTCCAGTGGCAGATACCAAAGACGTTTTCTAATAATACAGGCTGTGATTAGTCCAATAGACATGTTAATTTAGAAGTGAGAAGATCAAATTCAAAATAATCAAAAGTTAGGCATGTGAAAGAATTGCAACAGGCCAACAAACAGCAAATTTTCGCATGTAAAAGTGAAAAATCGTACATGGAATTCCAAGAAGGTAAATGTGTTGGAAAAGATCAATTCAAAAAACCTAATCTGATATTAAAAATTAAAATCAACAATTGTATAACATGGTATTCTTTCAACATGGTTTCGTTTCTTCACTATCACTTACCGTAAGTCGAAAGTTGGAGAAAATATTTTCAGTTACGACATTTCTGCAACTCTGTTTTGCTCTGCAATGATCAATCAAGGAAACTGCCGTTAATGAATGCAGGTATAATAGCATTCTTTTCAGATAGAGAATGCAGAAGAAAATTCATCATTAAGCTAGATATAACTGCATATTAAAATGCGACATAATTAAGAGCTATCTTGGTAAGGACGAAATTAAAAGGACCAGAAAAAATGAGGAAGAAGAAATAATTACCAATACACATTTTTAGTTACATATTTTAAATAAATATTCTTATACTGAAAGAAGCACACAATTTAAGAAAGTTTCTTACGTGCGTAGCTCTACATAGTGAAATTTATAAAATTCTCTCAGCTAAAAGAAAAAAGTAAAAAATAATAGAACTCGCTGCAAAATCGCAATGCGGAAGTTAAAATTTTACTGGGAAAAAATTCACATGAAACTTTTTCATCAAAAAGAAAACTTCCTCTTTAGTAATGACGGCGAGGAAAACATTATGGAATGTTAATATATAACATTTCTGATCAATTTTTATTTTAACAAATATACTCTTTCTCGTGGTAGCGAAATGAAAAGAATAGAGTTAATTATTTATTTTAAATTTTGGAAACCAAACCTGTTTTTTCTTTTATCTCTTTAGTTCGCTAAATAAAAAAGGGCGTTGTTTTAGGAACCTAACAATTATTTACAATTTCTAATACAATGAAGAAGATAATATAACTTGTAAAAATGTAAGTATAACATAGTATATTAAAAATAAGATAAAGTACGTACATTAACTATAAATATACACTTATTACATAATAACGTTCCATTATGGAATATTTACCAGTTATTATGATTTACATCTTTACTATCTCTTTTCCTTTCCGTCTCCTCGCCAGAATGTAAATTAGACTCAGTACTTAAATTGAGATTGTTATATTCTAAGATAAGATAAAGAGTTTGTTTCTAAAGCTGTTTCTGCCCCTCGAGGCCATATTTCTAGGTTAGCTAGCTCAGATAAGATTATATTCTTTGACCCTGCATTATAGTTGCCGACATTTAAATTATTATTCCGGTGTAAAGTTTGAGCTAACTTCGCATTAAATTGTTTGTGTAGGCCCTGGCTTCGAGACATAGTTCAAATTTCAATTTACTGTTACTTTAACGCAAGTGGTTGGCCGACTTACGAGTTGTGCATTTATGTTCCAAGTCTAACTTAATAAAAAGGTTGCTTTAAAACCTTCTTAAGACTTTGTAGTTCTTTTCAGATGAGTGATAATTCACTCAAAGTCTGTTAGGAGTTTGATACTAGTTTAAGCTGCCAAAGAAAGCCAAGTGTATATCATTGCGTAGAATGTTTACATGCGCACGGATTCGTAATGGATTGAATGCGCACAGAACCGATGACAGCTTGATAAAATTTATTATCCAAGAAAGACACATTTTACAGTTCTGGAACTTTTCACAAAAGTACTCGTATAGCTCTTCTCAGTATGGCAGAGCACAATCAGTAGTTATCACTTCAGACTACTAAGAATGCTAAACGCAAGGCAAGGCAAAGCGCATCTAAAGAGTGAAGCACGCACGAAGATCTCTGAATACTCCGAAGTCAGATCTGAACTAAAAATTCAGCGCTGATGCTTTCTCATGGCTTATATAGTTTTCTCCCGGCTTAGAAGAAATTTCCAGTACTTTCCGTTTTTCGAAATTACTAGAAGGCGTTACGGTTAAGTTACATATAGCGATCAAATACAGTTATTTAATTATACTACTAATTACAGTTACACTGGGACCGGAGTAAAATGTCCCTAAATGGTAGACAAATTTGGCGACTTTTTCCAATTTCTCGCCAAATTTGGCGACAATAGTCGCCAAAATCGTTGCCAACTTGCCAATATTTCGCCAATTTAGCGCGCAACCCTTTACCTCAATATTAAGTAGACTTGCCTCTGTAACCTTTATTTCTGGCGGAGCTTCGCTCTCTTTACATTCTTCATGCTCGGTTTTAAAAATTTCGTAACTTCGCCCTCTTCCCAGGACTGCACGTACCGAGCAGTAAAATCCCTGGACAAGAAGCCATATTTGCAACTAAGGAAAATTAGTGCAATACTAAAAAAATGTCTCTTTAAATAACATACAACAAATGAAATACTAAATCCATAAATAAATGCATAAATTTTGCAAATTTATGTATATCTAAGACCACGATCTTAGTATAGTATAGCACGTCCCAGATGAAGCGAAATCAGCTCCGTGGCCGTGTCCTGACAGTTTCATGCTGGCTGTGTCCTTGTGCTTGTTCAGTAGATGTGATTAAACTTAAAGAGTTTGAAGCTGGATTGGTAATTCTATCAGCGAAGCTGATGGAGGATTTAGTGGCTATTTCCACCATCAGCGGACTAGTTCCGTGAAAGGGAGTAGTATCCTCTACTTTTTATTCAGAATCTTGATCCGCAGTTTGTGCTACTGCTAACTAGGAGCGTGAAGGAAGGAGCGAGCTTTTTGCTTCTATAAGCTGGCCTTCTAGTTTAACTGTCGTTGCCAGCTTGTAAGGATATTTCTTATGTTGCTCAGGTAGTTGAGGGTGCTTGAGTCCACCTTATTTAGTTTATGAGTGGCGTTACTAGAAGTGAATAACAACAGTATCATATCACAAACCTCATTACAGGAATTTGCTTACAGGAATTTGCTCTCATAAAAGTATTATTCAAAATCCCTCTTAGTTTTCTCTATTCAGCCTTTTTTTTTTTTTTTTTTTTTTTTTTTTTTTTTTTTTTTTTTTTTTTTTTATTTTTTTTTTTTTTTTTTGTTATGTGTGAAATCTCTGGCAATAACTAACACATTAAGTCCTTCCAACATGAGGAAAAAAAAGAATTGTCGCTTCATTTCTATTAAGTTTTATTCATTTCCAGTTACCTTTCCAGAAAGAATGTAGTCTCTGCTTGGCCTCAATAAAAATACTTGAAAATTGTTCATAAAAAAATTTGCTATAATTAAGAGTTTTTAAATTTAAGTTTAGGATTACGAGAAATATGCTACATATTTATTTTTAAAATATCCAAACCTAATGACTATTATTCACTAGTTTCCCTCAAGTGTGGCCCCACGAGTGGTCGAGTTGTTAAAACTGCTGAATACGGGCAGCTCAACCCAGTTTCGATACCGGACAAACGAGATGTCTGCGTAGTGTGTTTTTGTGGTTTTTCCCATGTGTAAAATAAATATTAGAAATTTCCTTGTAAAATTCTCCGAGAAGGCAACCCTTCTCTTAGAAAACCAACGTGTGCTTTGTTATATTGAAACAACCTAATCGAATCGGCCGACTTGAGTGCGAATCCCATCAAATGGCAGGCTGCGTGGGGTAAATCGAATACTAGAAAATTTTCTGTATAAGACGCCCGCCAGTGTCCAAGAAGAAACGATTGTTGATGACTGGTAGTGCGACTTGGATTCGAATTCCGGCGAATGTGTTGCTTACAGTTTTTCTTTCCTTGATTTTCTCTTTGTATAACCTGAATACAAATAGGTTTTTCATTGCAAGTCCTCCACGAATCATCCTTGCGTTTAAGCAGAGAGTACTCGCGGGACATGCTCTAAAACAATTAACCTTAAATTTCTTTAAAAAAGTCCTCCACAAAGGTATTTCTTCTTTGGCAGATAATTGTAGTCTGCTTTATCTTAACTAAAATAGTAAATTGCTTCCTTTTAGAATAATAAAAATCTTAGTTGAAACTGAAATATAATAGAGATATGTATGGTATATTGTGCCTGCATTACCGCTTTATATAATATTTTCCTTCTATTTGCTAATTGTGAATTTCTGAAATTAGTTGAAACGTTTAATTCGGTAGATGATTTTTATTTTATTTTATTTTATTTTATTTTCATTTCGTTTATTTTACAATCTTATAAGACTCTGGTATCACAATTTAAGTTATGAAAGCTATTTTACTAATAGAGAAATAAAAGTTAACATGTGTCATCAATATTTTTCGGGGGACTGAAAGTTATATGAAAAGAATACATTACCTATAACGCATTCTTTTTCAAAAATTTAAAGAAAGTACATGCTTAAAATCTTCGCTTTTGAAAGCTGAAATGATAGAAAAGAGTGTACGTGCAAATTTGCACCGGATGTTGCCGAGAATTTAGATCGTGATTCAATTATCACCTCGACGATTAATCCCATCTAAATTTCAAGAAGAAACATCGTGTCAGATTTCATTGAAACAGGTGAATCCTCTTCATTTTACGAATCTTCGATGCATTTGCATACTGTTTCTCGAAAAAGGTGGCTCTAATCCAAGGTAACCAAACGAGAAGATGGCATTAACATCAGTAAAAGAATTTGAATCCCCGGTAAAAAGATAAACAGTAAATCTCACAAAAGGCGAAAAGAGGTTAAACTTAATTCTAAACATATTCAAACAAATCCTGCGCTAAGTAATAACGCTAAGACTTTTGGATTGAATAAATCAAAACTTCAAATCTGATTCATGTTAATTTATACAGTTCTAAAGCTTTTGGGCTCAGCTTTGTATTTATTTCCCTAAGCCTTTTTTGGCTAGGATTTTTCTTTGAAAGTACTGTACAAAGTGCAATCTTTTCAAAAGCACGAGAAAAGCTGAACTTATGCAGCTAAAGTTCATTTTACAAATGCGATAAACATATGCAGATACATGAGAAGTACAGCGTATCATTTTCATACATGTCAGACTCCTTATTTTATCTTTGCTGCTTTATTTTTTTCTTGCCATCTCTAGAGCTCAGTACATTTGGAAAATGAGAAAAACATTCTGGATACCCAAGACTTAAGTTATTTTTCTAAGAACTAGTTTCGTTTGAACCTCAATAACTGACAAATTTCAAAATTTCTGCAGCATAGTTTAAAATAAAAAATATCACTAGCATTTATAAGCTCCTCTTGAGGAGCAATTATAAAATAAAAATAGTTACCTAGGTTAACTCTTAAAAATCTAAAAGTTTTAGTATGTATATTTATACTTTTTTCTTGCATGCAGTAAGCAATAATACGGATATAATTTATTCATAAAAGAAATTTATCTTTGGCTGATTCTTCTTCGTCAGTTGCAACACAACAGAAAAAATATATGCCTAGAAGAATGACGCCTTCCACAAAAGAATTTTTAAGAGAACTGAACTGGATTTATTTTGGCAAATCCCACGAAGGTTATCCGCATATGAGGACAGATACATTAGTGGAGGATTTTCTAAGAAACACTGACTAGTATTCTAATTTCACTTTGCAAAAATAATGAAAATGTATGTGCTTTAACTCGTTCGCTGGGATTTGAACGCTGGCAAAACTACTGACGTTCGAGGGTTTTGCTGCTCAACAGCATACGTCAGGAAAGCATCAGGTTTTCTCAGTGATATCTGTGATAGAGCTGGGCAGATAACGTCTTTCTTTGCTTTTTATTTAACAACTCTATTTTTATCCATGTTTCATTCTGCAGTTCTTAATAATGGCATGAAAATCACAAAAAAAAGGAAAGAAATTGAATGCAACTTAGTGTAAACCCTGCTGAAAATGCTCCATAGAAACCAGTAAAATTTTTTATGGGTACCCATAAAATTCTATGGGTTTCTGTTGACTTTTACTGGTTTCTGTTGGTCTCTGTAGGTTTTTCTTACTGGTTTCAAAATGCCCCATAGAAACCAGTAAAACTTTCTGCTGGTACCCATAGAATTCTGTTGGTCTCTACTGACTTTTACCAGTTTCTATTGATCTCTGTGGGTTTTTTTTTACTGGTATCATCTGACACCCATACAACCAACTTCAATATCAGAACTTTCTACCGGTTTGTATTGGTTTATATTGATTTTCACTGATTTTCTTACTGGTATCAATATAATAGAAATAGATGCCAAATAAATCTTCTGTTGGTTTATTCTAATTTTCTAAGTGAAATCAATAAACTTCTTCTAAACAACGAAATTAGTACTGGTGTCAATAAACCAAAATTCATTGGTATTCTTGTTGTCTACTGATTATTTTAAATTATTTATTTATTTACTTTTATTTCGTTCATTTGGATACTGTTGGAAATAAGGTTATTTCTTTTTTGTAACCAACAGAAAGCTTTAAAGTTAAAAAACATACAGTGAACCCTCTTGTCTCCACCTCTTCTCTAAGACGATCAGTATTTCTAATAGTGAAAATATGACCTCTTTAAGACCATCAGAGTAACCTGGAAACGCAGGTGGTTGTTTTAGATAGGATTTTTACTATATATGCTTATTTATTTAATTTCTTAAAAACTTTTGTCGGAAAAAATAACAGTAATCATATACGCCACACACAGCGAGGTCTCTCTAAGACGACCAGCCACGCATTAAAATGCATTTTTGCAAGTGCTTGCCTTAGAGAGGGGATGCTCAATACCAGTATGAACTTATGTTCTCAGAAATACGTTTATCTTTTAGAGGTGGTCGTCTTAGGGAGGCTGCCTATACGAAATGAATCTCTCTAAGGCGACCAGTCACACTTCCGGAATTTTATTTGCGGGTGATCGTCTTACAGAAGGAATGTTTCAATACCAAAATATACTTAAGTTTTCAGAAATATTGGTCTCGTTCAGAGGCGGTCATCTTAGGGAGGTGATTTCGCCACGAGTTGGTTCTCTGAATACACAGACATACACACTTATATATGCATATATCAACATTTCTGATATTGCAAATAAACAGCGGTATCAACCACATCCTTTAACACAACCGCGTTCAAACTATTTTTCTCCGTGTTAACGCTACGTGAGGGAAAAAATTCTCCTCCCTTCTCGCTCTCAGAAGAAGCAATATGGCACCGTTCTTGTTAATGTTGTTATGGGATGTTTGTGATATCCTCTTGGTGGATAGTAGGCTGTAGTAATGCAATAAATGATTTACAATATTACAATTTTTGCTATGTTTTACTGTTTAGATGTTTATAATGAAAAATAAAATGCCAACATTGACTGTGAATATGAAATAATATGAGAGGAAATAACAGTAAAGCCATGCATGTGTAATCATGTCTAATGCATTCAGCGAACGTTTTTGATAGTTAAATAGTTCAGAAATGGATTTCTATGGGTGAAATTGATTTTCCATCTTTACTTTTATCCTAAAAAGCAATTTGCTTAAAGACTGAAAAGTAATAATTTCAGACTTAATAATTTGGCTCAGTGATTACATCAGATGCAAACTGCATTCTACAAAAACTGTATTTTGGAAAATTTGTTTTTTGATTTTTTGATTTGTTTTTTGATTAGAAATACTTTTTGAAGCTTGTTCATGTAGATCTTTATCATTTGACTATTATGTACTAATAAATTTGAGCATATCTTACTTAAAAGAGATCTTGCATGATTCAATTTTCAATTTTTCGACCAATGTGATGTGGTTGAGCAAAAGGAATATTTTTTATGTCTTAAATGTACTCATTATATTTCGTAAACAAAAAAGGTGAAATGAATGTTTTTAGATGAAGTAAATATTGAAATATTTAATGTGTGTATTACTTATTGAACAAGGTAGGCAAAACATAGAAGCCAAGGAATCTTTTTTGCATTACTAAAATTGCGTGAAAATTTAGATGATCATGGTAGCTTACATTGCTTTTTTTTTCTTTTTTTTGGTCTATATTTCTGTACAAGTATGAGACTAGAACCACATTGTTACATTAAATATTTTGTTTGTGCTATTTTGTTAAAACACATATAATCAAACATTTTATCCATATTTTACTTTTCATCATTATAAATTTCATGAAGAAAATTTCAAATGTTTTTTTTTCATAAATTGCTTTTGAAATAGAGTTGTAAATAATTAATAGAGTTTATGTAATATTAAATGTGCTAGTCTTGGGAATATAAAATATGAATTATTTATAGGAAAAAATTGCATTAAGTGAAACCTCATATAGTGGTTATTTTCTTAGATAACCACCTCTGACAGTGACACATTTGTCAGGAACATAATTAAATAACAGTACTTAAAATCACTGATAGTTTTGTAAGGCTACAAGAAACTGGCATTATCTGGAATTGTGGAGCTAATTGTTTTAGGAAAGTTTCACTGTATAATCAGTTGAATTAGGCATAGTAATTCTTACGTGGATATGAATTTTGCATAAGTAATTGAAAGGTTTTACAAGACAGTTAAAACCAAAGCTTTTCAAATAATGAGTATTGTATGGGCATTGTTTTAACATTACTTCCAAATATAGTTAGAGTAATATTTAAGCATTATTTTCTTTCATTAGTTATGCTGAGGAAATGCTCGTTACAATTTTCTGCATTAATGTATCTGGTTGTATAGATATTAACGTAAAAACTGTTTGTAAGCAAATAAAACTATATGTGCTATATCTGCTTAACCGCGATGACAGTAATTTTAACTGTATGTATAAGGCTGTGTAGAAGATTTATTTATATTGCTAAATGCTGCACTATATGAATTTCATTTGGCAGTCCAAATTCAGGAAATGCTCAGCACGAAGTGGTATTTTTATAGTATATAATCTACGGTCAGTAGCAACAGCTATCTTTTCAGTACTTTTAATTTTACTATTTAGAAATTTTACAGTTCAAAATAATATTTCTATATAGTTTTTAAAGTATTTTTTCTGCAATAGAAATGTAAATAACTTATACCGAAAACATCGACTGCTACCAGTCCTACAAGCCAACAACAGGGTTTCAGTACTAGTATTTACAGAATTAGGACTGCAACTGCAACTGCAACTTCCTCCGTAGGACAAGGTTTTGGAGACCAAGGATATGGTGTTGAAGAGAGAGCAGAAACTGCTACTGCCGGAGAAGGTTAGCAAGGACTTGACTTAGACGTGGAGCAGGAAGGTATGGTGAAAGAGACACTGGACCTGTTTTTAGCGCTGTTACTTCCGCTGTCTCTCTCGGAGAAGATGCTGGAGACCAAGGATATGGTGCTGTAGTTGGAATAGGAACTGATGCCGGACAAGATATTGGAGACCAAGGACTCTGGTGCAACTGGACGGTATCTTACGACAGATACGGGATACAGACCTCTCTCCAGTGCTGCTGCTTCCGCTGTCTCTGCCGGACAAAGTGCTGTAGGCCAAGGATATGGCGCTGAAGAACAAGGATACGGTGCTGGACGAGGAGCAGGAGCTGTTGCGGTGGCTGCTGTCGGAGAACATTTCGGAAACCAAGAACTCGGCCCTAGACGTGGAGCAGGAGCAGCTGCTGCCGCAGCTAGTGAAGACGGAAGGTATGGTGCAAGACACACTGGATACGCACCTGCTTCTAGCGCTGCTGCTTCCGCTGCCTCTGCCGGACAAGAGGCTGGAGACCAAGCATATGGTGCTGGACATTGAGGAGGAGCAAGTGCAGCCGCTACCGAGGAAGATAAATATAATGCGAGAGGCACTAAATACGAACTTGCTCTAGCGCTGCTACTTCTACTACTTTTGCCGGGCAAGGTGTAGGAAAACAAAGGTACGATGCTCGACGTGGAACAGGAGCAGCTACTGGTGCAGCCGACATGAATGGTGCAACAGACACTGGATACAGACCTGCTTCTAGTACTGGTGCTTCCGCTGCCTCTGTCGGACAAGGTGCTGGACACCAAGACTACGGTGCTAGACATGGAGCAGGAGCTACTGCTATGGCTTCTGCCGGACAAGATTTTAAATACCGAGGAATCGGCGCTCGACGGGGAGCAGGAGCAACTTTTACCGCTGCTGGTGGAGCCGGGATGTATGGTGCGAAAGACACTGTATACGGATCTGCTTCCAGCGCTACTGCTTCTGTTGCTTCTGCCGTACGACAAGATGCTGGAGACTAAACATGCAGTGCAAGACGTGGAGCTAGAGCTGCAGGACAAGGTTTTTGGAGACTAAGGACTCGGTGCTGGAAGTGGAGCAGGAGCAACACGCACTGATGGAGCCAGCAGGTGTGGTGCAAGAGACAGTGGATACGGATCTGCTTCTATAGCTGCTGATTCTGCTGCCTCAGCTGGACAAGGTACTGGAGATCAAGGATACGACGCTGAAGATCAAAGATGCGGTACTGGAGACCAGGGATACGGCGCTGGACGTGGAGCAGGAGCATCTGCAGCTGCTGCTAGAGGAACAAGCAGGTATGGAGCGACAGACAGTGTATATGGGCCTACTTCTAGCGCTATTGCGTCTGCCAGTCAAGGTGCTGGAGACCAAGGATACGGTACTGGACGTGGAACAGGGGTTTCGGCGGCGGCTAATGTCGGGCGAGGTTTTAGAGGCCAAGGCCTCGGCTCTGGACATGAAGCAGGTGAAACTGCGGCTGCCGTTGGTGAAGCCGGAAGTTATGGTGCCAGAGGCAGTGGTTATGGACCTTCTTCTCGAGTTGCTGCTCCCGCCTCCTCTGTCGGTCAAAATACTGGAAACCGAGGATACGGTCCAGGACGTGAAGCAGTAGCAGCTGAAGCTAGTGCTGCCCGACAGGGTGTTGGAGACCAAGGCTTTCTTGCTGGTCTTGGAGCACGTAACCAAGTACGAGATGCTGATTTCATTTCTGACGCTGTTGCTCTGGCATCTGCTGCTGCTTTAGCCTTTGGTTCAACTGGATATGTCTGTGGTGGACCTGCCGTTGGCTATGAAGATGTTTCTAGTGCTACTGCGTCTTCTGCTACAAGTAGTATCTCTTCAAAGGTATATTCCTTTATTTCACGTTTGTCAATTGCCTCTTCTTCATCTAGAATATCTTTCGCTGCTTCTGCTTTGGTGTCTGACCGTTCCTTGAACGCTAATGCATTGCATTCTGTTATTTCAAGTTTGGCATCTCATATTGAATCCACCTCATCGGATTTTTCTGGTTGTGAAATTCTTATTCAAGTTCTGTTAGAAGTTGTATCAGCCTTAGTGCATATATTGAATTGTTCAAATATTGAGCCGATTGATTTCAGTTCTATTAATTTTTCTCCTAATGTTGTTTCGGACTCTCTTTATTCCTTATTTTAGATAAGATTTATTTATTTTTCTACAATGTTGTTAATTTGTAATTTTTCTAAGTAATACGTATGTTGTTTGTAAAGCTTAACACTGTCTTTTATGCACGTTAATTTAGTTTTTATTATCATTGCTCTCTTAACCGCTCTGAGCGTTAATACACGTATAACGGAGCATGAAACTTTTCTGTAATAAAAAAACGTTACCTTAACAGAACCTTACTTCAGAATTTAGCTTTCTAGCATCTATTAAGATATGTAAAGAAAAGAATCCTGTACATGTATGTATTTCCAAAAGTGGTATTATTTCCGAATGTATTATTTTCATCAGTTTCAAGATTTTATCGCATTCGATTCGTAAATTTAAACATGTTTGAGAAAAAAAAGTAAAGATAATTTTACTGACAATATATTTATTCGATATAAAAACAGATATTTTTAACTTAAAGTTCTATTAACCTTTTGCGAACGGCAGTATAGAGTAAAGGAGAGGATTCGAAGAGGGGATACATCTTGAAATTTCAGTAAATCAATTTTCATTTACCACGTAAAATCTTGCACTGAATTAATTTAATTAATATATATGCGCATAAATTATTTGGAAGGTAACGGGAAAAACAAATACGTTGAAACGCAGTTAAATATAATCCAGGGGTTTCTTGTTTCTTAAATAACTCCCTAAAAGTGTTACTATGTATGAATTAGTGATAAAATCCCGTTAATCCAAAAAAAGATATGAAAAAAGAGAGAATATTGCCAATTGAAAATACATAACGTACTATTTTATTTATCTGTCATATGCATTGTTCGCCATAAATTATTTGAAATGTTGTTTTATCTAGATTTATTAACACGTAGAAAGAAGTGTTTTTTGCTGCATGTGTGATAGATAAAAACGTTTCTAATATCGTTTTCTTTACCGATTGTCGAATTTTTAGTTCTGTTTCTTACATAAATCAATACCTTCATTCAAAGTAAATTCAAATGGTGACGTTAAATTTTGTAGTGACGCACACAATGTAATTTTTCATACATTTCCGTTCATTTTTAATCCAGTTATGACGTAAATTTCCAAATAGAAATTTTTTTAAAGTTATAGTTTTTAAAGTTAGTTTTTAAAGTTTTTATGACGATCAGCAATGAAGATTTACTTTTTTGAATTGGCAGTAATCAGTGTAATTTTTATTTGAGAGGAAAGAAATATTTCTGGGACTTATGACTTTTGATTTAAAAAATTTTTCAATTGTTTAAATATTTCAAGAGTTTTTGTTTGGTGGAGAAGGATTAAATTATAATTTGAGATTTTTAGAAGTCAACATCTTTCATTATTTACATATATACGTACATACATACACATACAGCGGAAAAAGGTCCTCGAGAAATAGAATTTACGTCAAATAGAATGAATGATAATGTAAATGAAATATTTAAGGAATAACCTGAAAGGTGACAGATTTCTGTAATCAAATGACGATCATTTTATTAAAAGTTTGTAAAGAAATGAAGACACATTTTATTTCGGAAGTTGCTAAGACAGTGGAAGGCCTCACAGATTACGTACGCAGCGTATTTTCAAAGCAATATTAAGTTCGTGCAAAACCGTGGTCTAATGGAATATTGTTTAAAATATGTTACGATGTTTTGAGTCTTTTTAATGTTATTAAAATAATGCCATTGATGTGAGACTTTACTTGGAGGAATACACTGTAAGTAATAACCTGCAGGTGCCACGTCTACTAAATACAGCGGATGGAGAATTGTGACACTTTTCTTTGCTTGACGAGAATGGAGTTGCGTGAAGCCTCATTGTTGTGCTGCCATTATTCAAATGTATTCGAAACCAGTTCTGTGATTGATTTTTTTAGGCATATCAGACTAATTAACCGAAACTGTTAACCGGGATAAAGTACATTGTAGTTTAATTGATGACATAGAATAATTAGCGAAAATTTATAGAGTTTAAGGAGTTGTAGAAGGTTATTAACGAGTTTTTAGAAGTAGAAAATTCTAAGAGACAAATGCGTCAAAAATGATCAGCAGATATAGCATAACGCCCATTTTATTAAAACATAACAGAGACGAATCTGAAGATTCATTCTACAAATAACCATGAGAAAAGATTTTAGTTCGAGGAAAAGCAAAGCAGTTTGCTTTGAAATGATTAAATTCTTCACAGAAACGTTTAGGCAGAGATCCAGAGTTGTTACCAGTATGATTATCCAATACACCAAATTATGGTGCTAAAATAACTTCTATGCACGCAGAAAAATCTGATACTTTGCCTGTGATACTTTGTATGGCCATGTGATGTCTTGATTTCGGAGTGTAGCTTTGGACAGTTGCGGGATCCGGACGATACCCGATTAGTCTCTGCAAGCCGCCCGGGTTTCTAGATCTGCTCTCACCTATCACCTGTCACCTTATAAGGTATTTCTTCCGCCTTCTTCGCACGCCTTCGTGATGTAGTAGTCTGCATGCTCGACGCGTAACCGAGAGGTCCGTGGTTCGATTCCCGGAGAAGACGTTGCTCATTCATCATGTCTCCTACTTCGAAATAACCTAATGTCTCTACACTGGCGCCCGAACTAAAAAGGTGGTGGATGATGATTCTCCACCACCGCGATTTGGCGATTGGGTCCCCAAAACCCCAGTCGCCCTTTAAAATGGGGAGTATATGAGGTATTTCTCCCGCCTTCTTCGTACGCCTTCGTGGTGTAGTGGTCTACATGCTCGACTCGTAACCGAGAGGTCAGTGGTTCGATTCCCGGCGAAGGCGTTGCTCATTTATCATGTCTCCTGCTTCGAAATAACGTAATGTCTCTACAACCTGACCATGGCTTTGAAACAGGCATGCAACCAATTGTTTTTATCTGAATTTGGAAGAGCTATAGGCTGTTGGCCTTATGTATTCATAAGGACAAAACTTCGCCGTAGTAGGCCAAAAAATTGAACTCGATGTCAAAGTACTAAAGTTCTCGTTAAAGAATGAAATCTTAATGTAGCAGCTCCCTGCTCCAATGTAGTGTATTTGATTTGCATCAATTGCACAATCCATGTTCGAATTTGTTTAAAATTTCAGTGATCTCAAAGCTGAGTTGCAATTTTTCTATGAAAGAGTAAGATTTTTTATATTTTGTCAATAGCTTTTTGGCCTTGTTTTGCCAGCCGGTTGAACTTTTTCCAGACGTACTAATTTTCTCCTCATTTGAATTTGTTTCGAGATTTTTCTTCTGGCTTTGAATATCGTTCAATGTTTTCTGCCCTGAGTCCAATTCTGTAGTCTTCTTGGGAGTAAGTTTTGGAAAATCATTGGCATTATTCTTGAGAGTGTTGGGTTTGAATTAAGTTATCATTAATCCAAAGGGGCTTTGTCCCTGAAGGACTATTGTTTTCGTTTTGCGACTTTGCGTCGGAAATATTAAATGTCGGTTCACTTTTCAGACTGTTACCATCAAATATTGCAGCCCTGTATTATATTTAAAGAAATTAAATAATGAAGAATGTGCATAAATGTGTGTATGTTTCTCGCACTGTGATAAAACGACGGTTCCTAGAGCCATCGAATTTTGAAAGACGTAATCCTGCTGCGAATATAGGCATCTGAAAGCCCAAATTTGAAATTTGGAATTTAGTTTATTATCGATTTCATATTTTGTAAAACTTTGATTAACAAACTCAAGGATTTCAAAGCGAGCAATAGCAACGTTGTGCAGAAGAAAACATTTTTATCTCCAGCTCGTGAGATTGTGCATAGGAAATTTCAAAGATATGCTCAGTTTAAAATATTTTGCGATATTGTTCTTGAACTGAATTTTATGGTTTAAGTGCGAAGAACATGATATTTAATAAGTAAAGACAACACACAAAATGTTAAAAAAACGCCCCTTTGAACGTAATTTGAAATTTGAAACCTTTCAGATTTTTTTTGTTTGTTTGTTTGTTTATTACTCCTTTACATCCTTTATATGGTGAGATACGGTGCACATCATAGAGGCTACATCTGCCCGCGTTGCCAGTATCAGCTTCCTGTTTGGTTACTGAAGACGAGTTCTCTGAAGCAGCTTCAGGACTGGTCGGTTCTTGATTCATTTCATCTTCATTGTTTAAGTTTTGAACGCAGTTTTCTTTCTACTCTTTAGTATGCTCACATTGCCAAGTTGTATGATATTGAGGGCACTTCATACAGCTGTGGTTATTGAAGCACGTTTGCTGGCTATGTCCGTAACGCTGGAACATGCGACATTCCACAGGGCCATGTTTTGAGCGCTAGGCCTCTACTTCAATTCTCATTGATAGACAGTATATGAGTTTGAAGGTACTTTTACTTTCCTCTGCTCTAGGAGTTTCAACAATGAACATGGGTAAGAAGGATTGAATCGTTTCTGTGCTTTGTTAACTGTTTAATTTTGTAAATGGGAATGTTTAGAATTTCCAGGTTGTCTTCAAGTGTCAGAAATTGCAGTATTTGATAACAGTTTCTTGATTAATGCCTTTATAGGCTTTTCAGACCTCATAACATATGTATCGAACGGCTTTCCGATGTGTTTCCAAATTCTTTCGATAATCATCTGTATTATGAAGTTTAATGTGGAATAATTCATTTTAAAGATATCCTATAATTTTGTTTATACAAAAGGGTTCTAACACTTCTTTTTTTCCATTTTACTTGCT
>KK120944.1:183546-205495 GCA_000611955.2 Stegodyphus mimosarum
CCGAAATAATAATCGGCGAAATTTTATTCACTCTATTCTGTGGGGCAGTGACAAAGTTGCCAGTATCAGCTTCCTTTTTGTTTACTGAAGGCGAAGCAGCTTCAGGATTGGAAGGTTCTTGATTCATTTCATTTTCATTGTGTAAGGCTTGAAAGCAATTTTCTTGTTCAGTCTCTGAAGTAGAAGATTGAGTTATTGCGCTTTTATGATTTCCTTTTGCGATAGTTCAAGTACCATTTGGGTTTACTGCTGCAGCTTCCAGGTTTGGTATATCCACTTCAGTGACGCTTTGCGTTTTTAAAAGTTGTGGGTTTCTCCTTCATTTTTTGTTTATTTTTATCAAGGTTATTTATATGATCGCAGTTTATAAACTGTTAAAGAGTTCAGGATTAATAATTCACTGTCGGTCAAAAAAGTTTCTTTTTGAATCTTGAAACTTCCGTCGTGTCAGAAATCTTCGACCTAACGGCCTTTACTTCCATATTTCACCTGAAGTTAACATTCTAAAATAAGACATCGTGGATTCCGTAAAACGGAAGTACTTCTGTGATAAAGCAATAATGGCAAGAGGCAAGCAATTGGCAAGATAAGCATATCGCAGTCACGTGACGTGGAGAAGCCACTGGAGAGAGATCGTAGATGAAAATTTCACAAGTCCACAAATTTTTTAAATAATGATAAAAAATAAACTTGAAGAAATTCTAGAGTAAAAAATGCACAGTGCACATGATAAAAATACGTAGAATAATTAGAAATAAAAAATAAGTTAATAAGAAAGTTTCGATGGCTTTATTCAGAAGTATATTAATTTGCAGTAAATCTACACGGATGACCAAAGCGCATAATGTCTCCCGAGGAGCATTCTCCAAATTAGCCGGTATAATATCATATCCATCATACCAAGTATTATTTGGGATCAAATTTTATGAAGCTTGTAAATTTTTCTATTTCTTTTTTGCCTCTAACAACTCTAAAATCAATGAATATATATAAATAATACAAAATCGGAAAGACTAGCAAAATTACTAACTTAGCTCGCATGCAGACCTTTAAATTCCTAATTTGAATCTAAAGACACACCTGCATTGACACCTGCAATATTCTGCATTGCGAGAGCTCTTGGCGAACCATCATTCAAGATTTGAACAGTGGAACCAAGTTTCCAAATACTAGTGCAACTAACTACGCATCCTCTTTTGTCGCATACTCTTGCTTGCTAAAAGGTATCTCTTCGCTTAACCGCATTCTGCATTGTTTAAAATGTAAGCTGCGTATACAGAAATTGTGGAGTACTTATAGCAGCCCCAGTGTTGCATCAATCAATTATATATCCTGAATTCGACACGTTTGTGTGCAATTCTATCTTCCCATCTACGCAATATCTTCAAGCTATCTTCTATGACGCATCTGATTTGTGTGCAAATTACATCTCTCTACAACATTTCGGCCATGACTAAAAGGTGCATTGATTTCAGTTTCCACAAAACCTACAGCATCACATATACTATGGTAAGACAAAAAATATGCAAATTACTTTTATTTAGCAATAACCTCTTAATTCCTCATTTTTAATTTGAGTATTTCCTCTCTTATTCTAAGAGTAGTAATAACTTTTCCGGTCTGCGCCATTTCTAGATTAATCTATATTACATGGCTTGCGTAACTCTGGTGATGTAGTTAATTCAGAACTTCAATTCAAATTTTCATAACTGAAACCTTTCCAACCTAAACCAAAACCTTTTGTATGGTGAGCTTCCATACTGGGTAATTACGCACTTTAGCTTAATTCTCTTCCTGTAAAGACGCTATTTTGATGTGCTCTCTTCCTATCCCAACAGTATCAAAAATTCTTGAATAGGCACGATTAGAGTGCCAAATAAATTGCGGCCACAAATGTCAATTTAAAATAAAATGAAATTTAATCGGCCTGGACTGCCAGGTTTCCTAATCATTAAGGATTGAAAATTTTACTATGCTATGTAATCAGACTTCTTCCTCTTCAATATGAATCTACGTTCTATGCATCTACGTGCTGCACCGAAAGAATTTCTGCGCTTCTACGTCTCAGTGTTCCTACATCAGTACTTCTAATTTTTTATGTGCTTGTGAGTGCGTGTGTGCATGTATGTGAGTGAGTGCATGTGATATAAAATATGAAAGAAAACTAATAACTTTAGTTTACCAATAGCCCTTTTAATTCCTCATTTTAATTTGGCTACATATCATTCTGTCTTAAAAATACTAATATTTGAATCTAAAATTCGTCATCTGTAATTAGCCAGCACTACAACATTATGTAAGAGCAGCATTGAGGATATTTTTATCCAATTGTAGTTCAACATTTAAATAAAGAAACAAACCTATAAATATGGCTATTACTGTTGCGCAACCCTTTTTTCTTGCTTCGCTTTGTTACTGGTTACCCGTAGTTGCTGCTGCGCTTCGCCCTTTGTCTGAAAAAATATAAGCTGTATAAAATTGCGGGGTCAATTTATGCGTATCAAGGCTTGCTCTGTTACGAAAATAAAATTATGTGTTTAATTCAATGGCTACGTCTGAAAGCTTTTCGTCTCCATTCTGTCATCCTAAATATCCATGCAGCTGTTTTTCTAATGCAAAAACACTCTCAATAAATAAACAATGAATACACTCCTACTAAAAATGAGCAACAAAGGCGAAACACGGAATAGAAAAAGTTATTTAATGGATATGCGTGAAATTGATCCAAGAGGTTGGTGTAGCATTACTACGCATAGCAAACAATAAGGCAAAGACATGCAGAAACACATACATTATGACCATGCCACTGTGAAAGACCAAATGGGTTGGAAAATGTGCAATGGAAACATCACGCTAATAACGAGTATGATACGCTCTAGCTGAAATGCATGAGTAATAACGAAGAGGCAAGCTGGCAGCATCACTGATCACTTATTGTGGCAGTAGCGTCGATTCCAAAAATGATGACTGTCGGAGCT
The DNA here is from genome assembly GCA_000611955.2 of Stegodyphus mimosarum. Lineage (NCBI taxonomy): Eukaryota > Metazoa > Arthropoda > Arachnida > Araneae > Eresidae > Stegodyphus > Stegodyphus mimosarum. The sequence goes on from KK120944.1 coordinate 186,525, forward strand.
TGTGGAGGATGTCTGGCGGCACATTGTGACCTTCTATCCGTCGTCCGAACACATATCACACATGCTGTATGGCATTCAAATCCGATGATCTAGTAAACCTCGTCAGATTTTCTCTCCAGATCACTCCGTACCAACTCGAGCTCTATCCGTGAGGGAGTTCCGTGAGGGAGTTTGGTATCGTCTATAAATATCGCGTCGGTACTATTACAATGATAAATGTACGACCAAGAGGGTGTACAATTTCCTTGCGATAAACCACCAGGAACAATCTAGAGGTCGGGTCGGCCGTTCGTTGCTATCCCAGCCCATGCAAGTAAGACTCGACGATATTTGGAGCCCAACAGTGTGTCCTTGGCTCTTGCATATCATTGCCCTTCGAGAATCGTTCTGGATGTGAAATTGAGACTCATCCGTAAAGCGTTCTGAATCTCGGTGTTCTAATCTCTACCTGCGATGTTAAGAGGCCCTATTCAATCGCGCTCTGACATGCGATGAGAACAAAGGAACACAAACCTACAGGTCGTCTGGCGTATAGTCCACCTTCATGCAGTCAAAACGATACAGTTTGGCGGCATACAGGCTCTCCTACAGTAGCAGAGAGATGCGACATCAGCTGTCGTACTGTTAGTGATCTACGGCATCTTGCCCAAGAAGCGGTCTTCTTCCGTTGTGGTAATTCTCCGGCTTCCAGACCCATATCCTCTACAGTAGCTTTGATACTTTTCGTAGCGTTTGTACAGCCTATTGATGACACTGGGTTGTACATTCAGCTCTCTCGAAACAGCGGGTCGTCTTGCACCAGCTTTCAACATCCTGAAATCTCTCCAACGCATTTCGTGATGCAAATGGTGTCTTCGGCTCATGCTTTGTGATTTGACTATCTTGGATTACACATAACTATCTCTGCTTGCGAATTGACGCATAGGTCCGGCATTCCCCTTTTAAGGCGCTGTGGTGAGACTGCAGTATTGCGTTTTATGCTAATTTTGGTTATCTTGTAGGTATTTATATTTATTTTAAATAACCAGTTAATTTTAATATTAAGTTACTTTCCTATAAGCCTTCATTCCCCTAATTGTCAGTGCCAGAATATTTAAATTTGGTAGCGCGAGTAAGAAATGCAAATTCTACCAGTGGAAGAATAAGTTAAATATCGGCGTTTCAGTAGAGGAAGAGAGAGTCCGGGAAATTGCTGTGCGTGCTTATACACAAACTTCTGTTTAGCAGTTACTGCTGGCTTGACGTGGCTTAAGAGCTATTATCTTGCTGCCACTAGACTCATCTACACGCTGTAGGCTACAGGATTATATGAGCCCTGTAGTATAATTCTATTATTTGTGAACATCTTGAATTCTTAAGTTTGATTCTACTGTTTCAGTTACCTAGTTGAGGCGTAGTATTTTAGCGTCAAGTTGACGCATTGTAAATAAGGTAAAGGGTTTAATAAAAAGCAGTTTTAACCCTTCCTCAGTGCAATCACTATCTCTCAAGATTCTACACAACAGAAAGACAGTAGAACTTTACAGCTTTTACACAAGGTTTTAAAAGTTTTGTAATTTTTATATTGAAACTATGTATGGCGTAAATGAGACGAAGCAATGCTTTAATAAAGTTAAAAAAAACAAAAAACGTGTTAGCAGGAGAAAGTCCAAGAGCAGTCTGTCAACCTACGATACTTAGAGACAGCATAAAAAATCTTAACAAACCCTGTTGTTAAAATCTCAAACCTTTCAGAATTTCTTTCTTTCTATTTTTTCTCTCTATTTGAACTTTTTAAAATTTATTTTGTTCAGGGTCTTGCCACTTTTGTAACTGTTCATAATATATTAAATGTCTTTTGAATGTATTGATACAACCTGTAGACATACAAAAATTTTAAATAGTTATTGCACTCGTACTGCATCAAATTATTAATTAAAATTGATCATGCAACATGTGAAAAAAATTATGACAATTCAATGTTTCTGAAAACATTTTAGTAATAAACCTGCAAAACATGGACAGATTTTGGTGTGTATTGAAAAGCACACGCTATTTGGGTGTATTGGATATTACTAAATATGCAGATTTATGGTAATTGTTTTAGAATATTTCATTGAAAATTTATAAATTCCTATTCTTAGGAAGAGAAAAATAGATATGTTTTCACGTAGAACAACTTGTGTGAGAATTCACTTTGCAAGGATGGGCTATAACCCATACTCTGAAAATACACTCTAGAACAGGGATTCCCGTTTGCAGGGAGGGGCTATAACCCATAACTCTGAAAATGTACTCTAAAACAGAGATTCCCGACGAGTCGGTATTGATTTCCTGGAGTCGATGGAATTTTAAAGGGAATCAATGTCAACGGTCGATTGGAGTTTGATGCCGAATGTGAATCGGCAACTGATCGGCATAATGAAAATATCTTTGATTACAAGAATATTATTGATAAAATTGATAATTAAATGTTTAATTCATGTTAAATAAGTACAGGTGGAAAAATTACAAAATTAGTTAATATATTTTAAAAATTAATAATATTTTTTAAACAAATATATTGTTTTACTACATGCGATGTAAAAAGTAAAACACAGGAACACAAACAAAAATATTAGGACGATTACTTGTATTTTCTATTTAAAGCGAAAGCTATGAATTATTTATATCCACAAAGAATTTAAACGAGTTCCATTACTTTATGCGAGTGTTCGTTATTGAAAAGAACTTTATTTTCATAGAAAATATGTTGTTATATGCAAACAACCTGCAAAATTTAAAAGAAGATTTTAATGTTCACTTCCAAGTCAGTGAAAATTTAAATGTTTCAATATGACTCATAGAATCGCTAAACTACAATTTACCTGATCTTGAATACTGTGATCCAAGAAGACGTGATTGCATTGAAGGAAGATGTTCAAGCAAAATTCTTATTCAAAACTCATGGGTGCGCTAAGTTTGGAAATTTTGAGAGTCGTTCGATAAAAATGTCTCAAAATAGTTTATACAGAGCTAATATTATTAACTTTATCCTCTTCTTATCTACACTGGTTACCATAAATTAAGGAAAAATCACAAAAATCACTATCACTGAAAAAGTTACATGTAGAATTTTTTGAAATTTACCCACAATATACAACACATAGTAAGGTATCAAATAACATAAAAAGAAATTACCAGATAATTATGGTAGTATAGAAATTAGTACATGTATAAAATGAACAAATCGATGGTGTCAGCTTACCATAGGAAAAGTACCTTCAATATGGAATATGATCACCTCTTGAAGCAATACAGCGATGTGTGATGCTTTCAATTATGCGGTCTATCAGTTCCATAGGAAGAGAGAGCCATTTCTCTTCCAAAGCAGTTGCAAGTGCGGCAAGGATCTGGGGGGGCTGCGGTTTGAGAGCAGCTAGATGTCTCCCTAAAGCATCCCAAACGTGCTCGATAGAATTCAAGTCCGGGAATCGAGCTGGCCACTCCATGCGCATAATTGTTTCCTGTTGAAGATAATCATCTACGATGCCAGCCCTGTGTGGTCTTGCGTTGTCGTCCTGTAACAGGAAAGCATCACCTATTGCCCCGGAATATGGGCGCACATAAGCATCAAGGATGTCATCTCTATAAACCTGAACATTCACGGTTTCCCTTGGAAAGACATCGTGGTCTCTGCGTCCATCCAAAGAGATGCCACCTTAAACACACACACTGCCTCTTCCGTATGGATCTCTTTCACGGATATTTGATGGATGTTAACGGTTTCCAGGTTCTCGCCATGTCAAATAACGCCTACTGTCGCTTTCTAGACTAAACCTGGACTCATCCGTAAAGAGAACATCCCTCCATTGATCAGGAGTCCAGTGGACATGTTGTCGTGCCCACTGCAAACGATCCCTCCTATGGCGTGACGTGAGCGGTGCGCAAATAGCTTGTCGCCTCTCATACAGACCACCTTCGTGAAGCCTTCTACGCACAGTTGACGTTGACACCAACCTTCCTATGGCTGCAGCAAGGGAGGATCTAAGAAGTAGCGATTCTATTCCTGCGTGTACATAATGTCAAATACCGGTGATCGGCGCTCGTCGTAGCAGTTGGCCGTCCTTGGCTGAACCTCCTATATGCCGAATCTGTGGTTTGAAATTGCTTCCAAAGTCTATGAACCACAGAAGGACTCACATTTAGCCATCTGGCCACTTCTGTTTCATTTTGTCCTGCCTCTAGTCTCCCTATGAAGCTCCATCGCAGTTCTGCAGGCAAATGATGCCTGGAGGTCATTGTTGCGAATTGGCTATCTCAGATTTTTGATGTCACTATAACAGTGAAATATGTGGGCTTGCTCTCAAACATGAGCTTTTATTCTCCTTGCAGATGACGTATTCCGAGTGCAGCGCCACTGATTTGCATATCGCAGTTTTACTCAGCTACTCTTACTTGGCAACATATTCAAATTTTACACGGTTTGGCTTATTTTTGAGGGAGTTATCGCTATTTTTGTGATTTTTCCTTAATTTATGATAAGCAGTGTAGTAGAAGCAAGTTTTAATCAAGTCTATAATTTAGTACGGAAAACAAGAAACAATTTTAGTAGTTTTGAAAGAGTTGATTTTTGAATTATGTTAAGCAGTTTTACTCCAAACATTAAAAAAATTGCTCCAATACATCAAACACAGCCATCACATAAATAAAATCGAACTTTTGTGCACTAAATATCTGTAATTTTGCTTTTTGATAACTTGTTTATCTTTGTAAAATTTAATAATAATACAAAAATAATAGAACGTAAATTTAATAAACCATTTTTCATAATATTCTTAGTCTGATTGATAGCTTTAAATTATTTATGTACAATTATTTGTGTGCTCTATATTATAGAGAAAAATGTAAGGGAGTTGGTGAAGAAAACCATTCTTTTAAAAAGAAAATAAAGACATAAAAAATGGGTATAATAAATAAAACATAAAAAAATGGATATCAACCCGTGCTCTAAGAGAATTTCTTCGAATCGTCAGATCCACAAAAGCGATAAGCAATTCAAAATATATTTTTTTTCCTATTCAAACTTCTTACATCAGTGGCCGATTGGATAAGACCGTTGAACCAGAGTTCAAAATCCGTATGCGGCAAACGGGTTGCATGGGTTTTTCTCGGTTTTCTCGATGTTTAACATGAATTTGAGCCAGCTTCCATTAAAAAAATGTTGCAAGAATGTATCCCTTCCCATCAGCAAATAACCCTGATGTGCTTTCCTTTAATCTAATAAATGTAATCAGTCTTTAAAATGCAAACATATGCTTAATTATCAACATAAAAGTAAACATGACCGTTTGCAATAACTACTACAGCAAAAATTAACTGCCTTCGGCGACATTTGAGCTTTAATTTATGATATATTACCAGCCGAACAGACAAATTGAAATTGGCAATGAAAAACTGGTATAATTAATTTAAGTACTGATAAACACTTAACATATAATTATCATAATCCCATATATAACTTTACTAGGCTGATTAAGAATAAAATTAATAATTCAGAGAAGATAAGCTACTGTTTTTCATAAAAATAGTCTCTATGTACTGGGAATGTAACTCCTTGATTATTCTTACAAAAATCACTCTTCTTTGATTATTTATCACAAAAAATATTTCAGTTTGATAGCGAAATTAGAATTTCAATAGTCAGCTTCATACATACTTAATGCTCTCGATCGGACTAGGGAGTTCATGTTACAATGTTTGTTTGAATTCTCAGAAACACTGGTCATTTTCAGTGGTGGTCGTCTGAGGAAGGTGGTCACCGAAAGCATTTGCATGCCTAAGTAACGAAAAACTCCATTCATTCCAAAAGTGAAAGACTTTATATATATGTGCAAAGAATAACTGGAAGAAATATTAAAACAAGGAAAATTTGTTCCGAAAATGATATGCATTGAAGTGTGCTCTAAAAATGTTATGCACTGAACTGTAACATTCCCGGCCATCAAGCAAATTAAAATTATGGTAATATTAGCATCTTCTCTTTATCTAATTTATGGACGGAAGGGTAACGTCCTCGGGTATTCTGTGATAAACAATTGAATTTGATACTTCCGAGTTGAACAATAGTGTCCATAAAAGGAAATGGCATTATAATGGTGAGTGCTAATCATTAAATAAGACCACTGTTCACTGAACTTGATTTCGAACTCCAAATAAATCATTTCTGACAGCCATTCTTTCTGTAATTGCCAAATATGACCCGATCTAGCAAATTTAGTTCCATTTATACAATTAAATAAATGTAGCCCCTACTCTCCGATGTAACAGTAAACCTAAATTATCTCGGAAACTGAAAATATTTCTCCTTAAAACTTATAGTCGAATTAACCCGAAAATCCTATTACCTGAAACCACAACCCATGTGGATATTGAAAGAATCTGGATGATTTGATTGTCTTTTCTCTGTAAAATAAATTTATATTTACTATAACGTAAGTATGGAAACACTACTTTTTTTAGTTATTGTTGTTTATTTAAATGAACAATTATGCAATGACAAAACATTTCCATTTTCATAAAACAAAATACAGTGGGGCAGAGCCCAAATTTTGGGGGCAAAGGGCAAATGAATACAAAGAAATTATTTTTATTTATCTAAACAATCAATCCAGCTATTTCAAACGTAATAAAAAAAGTAGGTCTTCAAGTTAAACTTCTAAATTTGTTTTTATTTTTATTTTACTTTTCTCCGTATAAATTAAGTTACTCTAATTAATAACATAAAATTTATTCGCCTCTACCTGCATTCATTTAATAACTTAAAAATAAGTATTGTACCGTATTAACTTTTTAAATCATTTAAATGAATGAAAAACAAAGTAAAATAAATTTCAATCTTAAAACGTCAGTCTTAGTCTATCAGTTCAATTTTATTTTAATTTTAGAACATTTTAAAAAGGTTTTTAAGACATATCAGACTGTAAAGTATTTTTAAACAAATCGCAAAATATCTTTAAAAATTGCAATTTAATTTTAGTATTCAGATTTCAATTTAGCAGTGTACAAAGTATTAAATTTTTGCAGTCAGGAAATTATAGATACGCAAATTCGAGAGAATATAATTATAGAATGATAGAGATAATCAAGCTTCAAAATCAAATCATTGTGTTTTCACAGATAATGGCAAACTTACAAAAGCCAAAACGCACCGGTTAAAAACCACTATTTCATTGTATTTGTTTATAAGTTACACTCGTTGAACCAGTTAATTTCGAAAAAATTTCAAATTCACGAAATGGTAAGGGAAGTTTTTGAGAGCCTGATGTGTATTTATAATAGTAAAGTCATAAAATGCCAGGAAGTAATTTATTGATCAACGTATAGCAATTTAAGAAGTAAAACTTAAGAATATTTTTGTATTGTAAGCGTAGTTTTCTTAGGTAATTTTATGCTTCTCTAATGCAATCCATTATTAATGTTTCATTACTATTAAAATTGCCAGCTTCAGAGTATTTCTGCATAGCGCAGAACTCAAGTATGTCATGCAAATTCGGTCACTGAGCTCTAAGCCTGCACATTTAATGCAAATTTTCTCTCTACGATTGCCCACAATACTGCAGTATCTTATTAATAGTATTAATACCTAACCGTGTTCTTTATTTTTGTTTTAATTTTTAATTGTTCATTTTTTATTATTCCTAAATATTCATTTTTTATTATTAAACATTCCTTTCGTTACTTTTATTTTTTTTTCATTTTTTTTTATTAATCATTTTGAAGAGGTTACCTTTTATGGCTAATAGATTTCTTATCCTGACACAAAATAAAAAGGTTTGCCATTTGAGGTAAGTATTTGTAGCTAGCTACCTTCGTGCGCCTGTGAACGAAAATAAATAAGCAGCTATATGTCTTGAATAATTAAGTCTTTAATATTATTATTAAGTAAGTATCAAAGTCTCCACCCGTAGCGTTAATTTACGATGAAGAAATGTCATAGAAAATTCTTTTTCTTATCATTTGAAGTTTTTATTTCGAAAAGCTCATTTTAAATACAAGATTTTCTGTTCTGTACCTTTAATTTCCGCAGACAAATTTTTGAAGTAGTTGGCCTTACGTTGTGACAAGCCAACTAGAAATTTTCGGTGTTAAACTGAAATTGGCTTACCAAAGTCAAATTTCGGCTCCTTTTAAATATTACGATTTTTATTTTTTTAACTTTTTGAAATATTCCTTTTTATTTTTATTTATTTATTTAAAGCTTTAATGGCAGCTCCTCGAGGTATTAAATTGTAATCTGAAGTTTCCCGACTGCAATGTTTAATTTTTTTATCAACCATTATTCAATTTTTAATTCACGAAGAATTTTTTCCTCCGTATGTATAGTATGATAGTCGAAACAGATATTCTTATTATCTTACCAGTAAAAGAATATGACAGTATTCTTTACAACACTAAAGCATGGGAAAAGAAAATCCTTTTATGTTATTAATAAAAGTATACAACGACATTCTCTTCAAAATTGAGTACAAAATATTAAATTCCCTGTCTCACAACTTTGCAGCCTATTTAAATAATAATAGAAGCAACGTTCATGCAATTAAAATTGCGTATGCAGATGGTCCATTGAAGATATTCTCTTAATCCGTATTAAATGGGATAACAAACATATTTTTCATAAAAGCTTTCTCTTCGAGTTTAAAAAATAATTGTATTGTACTTGACCATGTTGTTTGTGCAGACCTTCCATAGCGTTGAATTTAAATTAGTTCGATAATAAGATACGTATGCATGTATTTTCTTTGACTTCAGGAAGTTTGCGCACTTGAGAACAATTGAGAACTTGACCTTTATGTGGTCACATATTGCTGAGTCTGGAAACACCACCTCCTATCCCAGTTCATTTCATTTTATTTTATGATTTTTCTTTTCGGCACTGCTTCTGGCTGCTGTTTCTGAGTATTTTTTGGCCTTTGTTTCTACTTCCTGCTTTCAGATCACAGTCGATACTTATTTCAATTTAAAATAGGCTTTTCAGACGGTTTCAGTTCTTTATCTCTAATTTTCTTTTCCATTTTGCTATGCTTTTATTTTAGAAAAAGCTTGAATCAAAAAACGGTCAGAAGTTCACAGTGGTCCCGCTGTCATAAACAATTTTATTGATTTTCAAATAAATGATATATACGTTAATTGAAACGTTTTATGATAATTAATAGCCTTGACTATGATAAATTCGTCTGTACAGTACGCATTTTTTACTTCAAACACCACGATGGTTTGAGTCTTATTGATTAAAGTTTGTAAAAGCAAATTAATTTTGCAGCAAAAAATGGAAATTTCCAAAAATGCATTTTTAACAACAGATTAAAATTTTAAGCACTTACAGGAAAAGGCAAGTTTTTTTAACTTTTCAATTTAAATTCTTTGAAATATTACGGCTAAATGTAATTAGTGATCGGGTCTTTCATTCTGACCTGGATTACATTTTTAGGGAAAAGGGGAGTCCTTTATCATTTATTTTTATTTAGTACATTTCTTCAAATTTCAAATTACAGAAATCTCTGTTTCAATGTTATTTTCTAAAAACTCAATTAATATCACTCATGATTTATTTTTATTTAAAAAAATTGTTCTCTTGATTGTCCTGATGCTCTAAACATGTTTTCAAATAAGAAATAATGTTTTTAAAAGATTTCGACATCTTAAAATTTGTTTTAGTATTTGATACGTTTCCTTGTAAATTTTTATCTTTCTTATGTACTTTCCTGTTAACAGAAAAATAGCATTGTGGGCTATATTATTGCTCATTAAAATTGCTACCGTGAAACTTTGAGTTGCTTTGATGGAAGTAATTTATGAGAGGTTTTATGGTATGTGTTGCCTTATGCTTTGAGTTTTGAAGCCCGTAATCTTCTAGAGGAATAAAATCTTTGTTTTCTTTATATTTCCATGCTGTGAATATTTGTTGTTAGCAATCTTATGTTGCTTAGCAACTCCATTATTTGAAAGCTGTTGATATTAATTGTGTTTAAAAAAAAACAGTTGATAATAAAAATGTATTAAAAGATTTATCAATAACAGAAAATAATTGCCCTTTCCATTTAATTTTTGAGATTTTAAAAATTTGCTTCTTACAATTATTAGGAATGCATAGTAACTTCCGTTTGATATAGGAATTTACTTGCCACTTTTTTCCTCAAATATATTGCTTATAAAGTTATGCGGGCTGTCAATGAAACTACTTAAAAGATATTTTCTCTAGTGTTCATATAATCCTTCAAATTTATTACTCAGTCCTTCAAAATTTCATGTAAGGTTATAATCATTGAAGAATTTGTGGAACCCATTGCCAGTTTGGTTTAAAATATGTTGAAATATAAAACAGCTTTAAAACGTGATATTCCAAAGAATGTAGATAGTATATCAGAAATGATAAATAAATAAATCTTGCATCGTCTAATCCTTGTTGGATTTTTAAGCAATTTTTAATTTTTATTTCCCTAAAATTAACTGAAATATTTCTTACTTATGAATTCGATTTTCTGGAATGCTTTCTCAGTCATCAGAATTTATCAGCTTTCATTGATAGTTATAAATCCCATCTTAAGTCTAATCCTATCTAATCAAAGAGTTTAACAGAATTTCCTCATTGTTTTTCTCATTCACTCTCCCTTCTGCCTGTTGATTTGTTTGTCCGGTTGAATACGGCAAAGCACATAATGGCTAACAGCCTGAGAAAAAGGATGCCTCCATAGAGGATTTCTAAAGGAAATTGGCTCTCATTTATGTTACACTTGCAGAGTCCCACGAAACCCTCCTTGCAGCCAGCCCACTGCTTGAGATTCGAACTGATTTCGAGCGAAAGTCCATCTGCAAATCGACTGAACTCTCAGGTGAATGCTTATTGCAATTAAAGAGTTTTGTTTTAGATTAAATCGTCATCAGATGTTATCACAACCAGAGCTTATGCTGCTCATTCTTCAAGTTACACTAAAGTTAATACTCCTAGCGGTACATTAGAATTACTGATGCGTACCAAGGTATTTTCTAAGTCTTCTCTGACAACAGCGAATAACCAATATATACTTGATTCAAATGGCGCATTTCTGCCTTACATATCTAGTCCGTATATATCAGTTCTGGTTAAGGTCATCAGGTCTGATGTTTACTAAACATCTAATGTTTAGTCTTCTTTTCACAATGTTTAGGAAATGTGATATGATTCTGTCATTCCAAATAATGCTATTACGGCTTGTCTGAGCTTTTGGGGGATTTTGTCGATTAATAAAACAAGGGTTTACTCAACTCCTCCTTATCTGAGCCTGAATAGATAATGTCATTCTCATCTCCAAGCTCCTGCCGGTGATCAGTGGTCAGTTTCTCTCTATATCCGTGTACTGCTTTTCCTAAATCATTTTCACTCTCACTCAGACTTATAGACTTACCCAGAAATACCTTAACTAGAGGCACAACCTAAAGCTCATCTCTGACCATTAGAAAACTTGTTGGGAAACAAAACTTTCGGCCTTTATAAATTCTCCAAATTCTTTAACAAAATTAGTCGGCATCTTTTTCAGCAAAAGCTTCTTTTTTATGTTTCACAACACTGTGAATGTCAGTCCTCTTCTTAAAACTATCAAACTAACAATGGTTGGTTGTACACATTTCACTTTCTTCTCTCTTTCCTCCCTTATTTTGTAAACGATCGGCTTGTATCAGTTTCACGTTTTTGCAAATTATCATCTCCGATATACTATCGCCAGCGCACCATTCTCTGATCTTTTTCGTGATCGACGTCATCCCCTACGCAACATTCGTCGGTTTAATTTATGTCTTTTTCATAATTGTAGATACGGTATGAAATAGTCACGCATGCCATCTCCATACTTTTCAGTAATTTCTTTAACACTTTCTCCTTTCTTGACTCTGCTCTTTAAATTTTTTAAATTCATTGTTAATGAATTTATAGCCATCAGCTTTAGTAGTTCCGTCAGCAAATACATAGCAAGTACAAGAACATTAAACAATTTTTAAACTCTTTAAAGTGCACACAGCACATGCTTCCGCTGTGCCAATCCAGCAATGATATTTATACAATTATTTTTTACATCCTTCTCCTCTCAGATGATGAAGTTCAATTGCATGAAATTAAGCTAAGATGCCTTTACAAACCTCTAAAATTCTAAATAATAAAGTAGTTGCCGTAATCGTTCAACAGAATTCTTCAACGTGCAACTACACATTTTCCGTCTCCTCCGGCGTGAGTTCTACAACCTCCCCGAGTCTCCACGTATAACGAAGTAGTTTTTCATCTTGTATTAACGCGACGCCACCAATCTTAAAGTCACGCGCAACGTCCATAGGCGTGACATAATGAGCATCATTTAGTTGTAGTAAATATTTCTTGCATCACCTGCCTTAAAACGTTTTCGAGAGATCTTGGCAATATAGGTATCTCTTCAGCATAGCATTTCCGCTACAGCTAACTTCCTCGGTAGATCTAGCTATATAAGTACAGATATCAATCTTTTCCTACTGAGAAATGAAAAGGATTAGAGAAGATGTTTCTAAAGGAAAATTGTGCATCTAATTTATCGGCGGAATTTACTGTAGTACATGCTTTGGTCATTTACTTCTGTCTGTGCTAAATCTTTACAAAAATATCTAACTATTTGGATTCATCTCTCTTGAAGTAGTACCCGATGAACACTCATTATAACATGCCCATTCAAGCAATCATCTGTCACTTTCCGACGACTCAAATTTTAACATGGAGCAGTATCGTATTAGTAGTACTCAGTATTTGTACTTAGTTGAGACAAAGAAATAAGAACAGCATATTTTGCTTGTGGAAGAGTCGTCGCTTCTTCTACCAGTCTTCTAAACTCAGCTCCTTCGTGTTATTGATCGTTACCTTCTTTCTGTACCTAAGAACTATGCCAGTGTTCTATCTCACTGCCAAAATTTTCGAAATCGTAAAAATCACGAACCACTGCGTGCCTTTGTTAAATCCTTCGTCTATGTTCAAAACCACGGGGTATAATAACAGTAAAGAACATGCTGAGGAATTGCCACTGGAAAATATTTCATCCATTAATGAAATTAAAAAATTCAGGAAAGAAATTATTAAAGAGCTTTTCTAAAATTTATAGTTGAAAACGTTGAAGAAATTGAACGATGTTGCACTCACAGTTTTTAGCATTTGCAATTCTATGCCAATGTTCGGAGCTATAGAATTAATAAACAATAGGATTTAATTTCTAAAATTAGAAGTGCCTTGCAGAATGTCTCAAGGGAAAGTGAACAGAAATAAATAAATAATAATTATTAACTAAAATAAATCAAATACAGACAGATAAATAAAAATTAATAAAATAAGTTGAATTAATAGTTAAATATAATTATTAAGTAAATTAAAAATAAGTTAAACAAATTGTTAAATAATGCATTAAAATATCTTAGTTCCTCTTGTTTGAATCTACGGCTAGGTTTATAAATTTCACTCGGTTAGTATAAACACGACGCAAATAACATTGATATCCCACTTACCGTTGAAGAATTCTAAGCTGAAAAAGCCGATGATGTATACAATAAATCAGTAATAAAGTAATAAATCAGTAATACAATGAATCAGTAATAAATGCTAGACCACTGACGTACATAGAAGATGACCTATGTGGATTGGTACCACTGACTACAGAAATGTTTATTCGTGGAAGCATCAACAGTGAGACTCCAGGTCTTGACAACGTAGATAAAACGCATGAACAAACTTGATAATACGCATGAAGTACTTGCAAATGTTGCGTGAAAATCTTAGACAGAGATTTAGAAATGAGTATCCTTCTCCTTTAGTCAGCAAGGGAGTAAGAAGAAATGATGTTTTAAATGTTGTGGATATTGTCCCTAATTGGGCATGATCATATCCAACGCATCGATTGGCCTCTTGGAATAATTTTAGAAAGCTATCCTAAAAAAGACGGCGTTCCGAGGGTAGCAAGCGTAAAACCGTACAAGGGTGAGAGGATACATCCTTTTCAAAAACTCTATCCATCAGAAGTGTCAACAAAAATTGATGTTGATGTCTTGAAAGCTTCTAGAAAAAGTAACATATCTGTCAAAACTATTCCCGAGAGTTGCAAGAGTAAAACCCTACAAGGGTGAGAGGAAAGGTACTTCTCAAAATCTCTATCCATTAGAAGTGTCAGCAAAAATTGATGTTGATGTCTTGAAGGCTTTTAGAAAAATTGACACATCTGTCAAAACTATTCCCGACCCTTCCGTTGAGAGCACTGATACCGTTGAACTTGAAGCACCCTCCCAAAAATAGATCAGGAAGAACCATAAGAATTCCTCATCGAATAGATGTATGAACTTTTTTATTTTTAAAATTTTTTTTTAACTTTTGAAATTTTATAGGGCATTAGTTTTACATTCACAAGTTTGAAAATCATGCTTGTTCTAAATTTGAACTGCAAAGTTCAGTTTATAAATTTCACTTAAGGTGCAAGGTGGGAGTATGTTAAAGACTGTACAATAATTAATATCGTTATTTAAATTTAACTACTACTTCCCTATGATTTTCAACTTATGTTTTTGTTATTACTTTTCTTGGGGTTGAATGGCAACGATTATTATTGTTATTAAGAAAAACATTTTCTTCTTTTTTACGTAATGCTTAGAACGCAGTGTTTTCAGCTTTTTTCTTATGCTCTTTATGTTAACAATGCTAATTTAAGACTGCATTTTAGCTGAATAAATGGTGGTTAATGTTCAAAATTATCGTATTCATTCATCTGGAGAACTTGTAGTTCATTTGAATGATTTAAAAGGTGTCCGTAACTTTTTGTTTGCAGTTGTCATTTACATCACCTTTGTCAATGATTAAATACAAATGTATATTTCGTCATAAAGAAAACCACACGAAATAAGAATGTACAGAATTGAAGAAAGAAACAAAATGTCATCTTTTTAAGCGTTCAGACAGTAGTTTTCTGTGTTTTGAATGTAAATATTTAGAAATCAGTTGTAATAACTAACAATTTCCTGCAGAAATTGACGCCGCATACGAAAATGCCGCTATACAAAGAATTAGGAAATCAAAACATTGATGTAAATTCTGCTAAAACTAGATCTAATAATATGCTTGAAACGGTGCATGCTGCAGCTGAGGGTAAAAATAATAATTGTACTGTGAGATGTCTTCTTGATAGAGGTAATCAAACTTCTGTAATTCTAAAAGATTTATCGAGATAATTTAAATTGCCTAGTGAAAAGAGAAGCTATTTTAAATATGCTTACTTTCGGTGAAAAAAACGAGAAACACTGACATTGAAAGAAAATTGAACTTACTCTACAAAATATTAATGACCTCAAAAATGCATAACTCTTGAAGTCACAGAAGCACCAGTCATAACAAATGCTGACAAACGGATGCCAGATGTAGATATCCAGTCTGAACTCGAAACATTCGACATTACTTTGACTCGAGAATCTCCAGCCTTTTGTACCTTAGAGTACACTGTAGAATTCCAGTGGCGCGGCGGGCACATTTTTTTTTTTTTATTAAATACGTCAGCAGATAAATTTATCTGCTGACGTATTTAATAATACGCGTAATATGCAAAATTTATTACAAAAACAGAATTTTAGGGAATAAAAATTATTTATTGTATTCTTAGGTAAAATAAATCATTACTAAATAACACAGTAAAAGTTTACAAGTTCTTTGATTTACAATTCGTTGGTAAAAGAATTTTGTGTAAAATTGTAATTCTGAAAGTCAGTGCGATAATAGGCGCTGCATTTCATTCGTCATTGCTTCATAATTAATAGAGTATGATCACATTCATTCTCGTAAGTAGTCATCAATATATTTGTCTGTAAATCTAGATTTATACTTTAAGAAAAACAAACAGAAAAGTGTTTTTGATAATCATTGTTGAGAAAAATGTATATGGAGACAAAAATTGGTTTTGCTTGTATGGTACTCTTTTCAAGAATGGAAATTTATTTCTGTCAACTATATTCCAGAAGTTCTTATCTGATACACTGGATTTTAAGACAATGTCATTTTGAAGAGATATAAAATTTCTAGCACCAGTTCTCCCGCTATAGCTTGAGTAAACTTTGCAATCTATCCTGCTATTTCTATTACATTAGCTTGGCAAATAAAAGAATTGTTGAAAAAGTTGACTGTTGGCTCGATAGTATAAAACTGTTAACTCAAGCATAATTTAAACTGTTGAAATCAGGGCCGCCGCTACCATATGTGTGGTGTGTTCAAAACACACAGGCGGCCGCGGACCGCCGACCCTTAAGCAAAAAAGCATATTTTGCTTATTTATTGAAAATAAATCTTCCAAAAAATAAACTCATCAAGCTTTAGTAACGAAAATAAGCTGAACGTATTTCTTCACAAATTTGTATTGTATTACAGTATTATAACATAAGCAAAGAAACACTTGAGTCGTCAAATTTTGTTCTCTATTGGGTTATGGAATATCGGCCGATGCAGCAAAGGATTGATGATTGAGAAATATTACAGCGGACCAAACTAATAATTGGGGTTATTAGATCGCGAAAATAACTATTTGTTGGTTAATACTTGCTGTGGCAAACACATGGCATCCTCCCTTTACGAGGAGAGCGTTCTTGCCCCTCTCCTAGAGACTCGGCAGTTGAAAAGGAGACATCACCACGCGCATGTGCAGATATATTTCAACTGAGCCTTAATTTTCTACAGTTGCGTTGTAAATTTGTATATAGTAGATGCGAAGAATGGACGACTGCAAGTGTGAGGTAACAAATTTTAATTTTAGTTTAAACAACCTCGTGCGATCGCACAGTTTTTCCAATTTTGTGTGTGCGATGTGCGATGTGTTCCTTAGATTTATGAACATTTCTTGGGATTCTGCCCAATTACAAACGCATGTGCAGATATATTTCAACTGCGCCTTAATTTTCTACAGTTGCGTTGTAAATTTGCATATGCGAAGAATGGACTATTGCAAGTGTGAGGTAACAAATTTTAATTTTAGTTTAAACAACCCCATGCGTTCGCACAGTTTTTCCAATTTTGCGTGTGCGATGTGAAGATGTTATATTTTAATGATTATACTGACATGTGTGCGATGTGCGATGTGTTCCTTAGATTTATGAACATTTCTTGGGATTCTGCCCAATTACAGATACAACTGGTCAAGGATTATATGAGTTTATAGTAAAAAAAACTTCAAGAGCTAAAACTAGATATGAATAATTTACGTGGACAAGGTTACGACAATGGGACTAATATGCGAGGAAAACACATAGAACTACAGAAAAGAATTTTGGACGCTTGTCCTCGTGCATTTTTTATTCCTCGCATAGATCATAGTTTAAATCTTGTTGTGAACGACGCTGCTAAAGTAAGCTTCGAAACAGTTGATTTTTTTAATTTAATTCAGGAATTGTGCGTTTACTTCTCAGCATCAAATTATAGATGGAGTATTTCATTAGCGCATATTCCGGAACTTACATTAAAGCCATTATCAGATACAAGATGGGAAAGTCGTATAGAAGCAATCACACCACTTAAAATACAATTAGGTGAAATATATGATGCTCTAGCAGAATTAAAAGAAGATGCAACTAGGGATATAATTACGAGAACTTTGGCAAATTCACTGGGTAAAAAAAATCTGTACATTTAAATTTATATTTTCAACAATAATCTGGCATGCAATTCTTAATAAAGTCAACGTTGTGAGTAAACTTGTACAAAGTCCAAAATTAAACATTAAATCTTCAGCCGAAGCCCTAGAAAATTTAAAAGACTACTTTGTTCAAATAAGATGTGACGAACATTTCAAAATATTTATGGATGCTGCAAAGCAAATTGCTGCCGAAGTTGAACTAGAAGCAAAATTTGCTCCTCCAGCAGCAAAACCCATTGGAAGAAAAAAAAGAAATTTTGATTACGAACACGAGGATGAAAGCATTTTAGATCCAGAGAGCTCTTTTAAAGTAAACTTTTACTTTAAAATTTTGGATGCAACCATTGGGGCTATAAATGAGAGATTTCAATTATTATATCAACATATTAACATCTTTAAAATTTTATATAATATACACGAATATGGTGACCTTAGAGACAATGAATTGAAAGCTTACTGTACCGAAGCGGAACTAGCCTTGACAGACAAGAAGATAAATCATAGCGACATTAACAGGGAGGAATTATTCGAAGAAATTAAAGCTATGCAACCCCATCTTAAAACTAATATGAATACAATTGGAATTCTTGAATACATACTTGTAAATAATTTATCGTCCTCTTTTCTCAATTTAACCGTACTAATTAGAATTTTCTTGACTTTACCGGTCACTGTTGCAACTGGAGAATGTTTATTCTCCAAGCTCAAGTTGATAAAAAACTATCTTAGATCGTCCATGAGTCAGGAAAGATTATCGGCTTTGGCAACTCTTTCTATTGAACATGAATTGTGCGATACCATGGACCTTAATAGTGTGTTAAAAAAATTTTCGGAAACAAAGTCTCGGAGAGAGCAATTTTAACTTTCATCCTAAAAACTATTTGAGAAGTGGTTTAAAGCTCCCAGGTTCTTTTTTTTCACTATTATAAGGTAAGTTTTTTTTAATCAGTTCGATTTAGTTCCCTAATTTTTATTTTTATTTTTAAAACGATTTCGTTAAAAATTAGGTCTATTTTATATTAAGACATTGACTTTTAAAGTTTTATTATTGAAAAAAAAAATTGATTTTTGAGACAAATTTGCTGAAAAATTATTTTATAGAAAAAGGTAGAAATTTACATAAATTTATTTCATTCTAATTATCTTCATTTTGTATTCTAGAGAAGAAGGGAGGATGGGGCGGCGAATACTGTCTGGGCACACAGGCGGCCCCATCACCCTAGCGGCGGCCCTGGTTGAAATATCGTTTTTCAAACTAGTCTCGAAGTAACTGAAAGTTGGCAATAAACAAGGACAGGTCTTTTTCAGTTTCACTTA
>KK120944.1:205625-268179 GCA_000611955.2 Stegodyphus mimosarum
CCACAAAACCGATTTATCTTTAACAATTTAGCTTCTTAAATTTAAAAAAACTAAACTAAGTTTTAAAGTTTAGCTTTTTAGCTTTAAACTAAGCTGACTCTTACCATTAAAGCTATCTTTTTCTCTCCACTCCTATTATAAGCAACTCAATTTCTCAGTTATGTCTGTGAGAAAACCTAAATCCATCACCCAGAGAAAATCAGGGCAGAATTTTCATTTTTGTTTGGAACTGAGATAATTTTTTATTTCTTCAATAGAATTTACGAATTTTGCAAAACCTTTCGTCTACTGATCCAACGTACTTTAAAATGCAGAATGAGATCAGGGTTTTAAGCATATTTTAGTAAAGCCTTGGAACATTAGTGTTCCAAAAGGGTTGCTCTTAACTTAAAATGTAAAACGTAACTTAATTTAAATTTAATTTAGTAAAATTTACTATTTTTGCAAATACATTCATGACGCGTCTGAAGGGTAATTTTCTACCCCACAAAGCCTTATGGTGGATGATACAAGGATACGACATAAAATTTGGAAATACCTTATCTTTCGTGCAGAAGACAATAAATACAATAATATTACCAACTACTACTTCGTGCTGCAACAGTGGTTATTGCTCATAGCTTGTGCAAAAGCGTATCTATCAACTTTGTATATGTTGTAGATATCCTCACTCATTCTTTCATGGGTAACATTTTCAGTATAATTACTAAATACAATTCTGATCATAGTAACTAACTGTGCAGTGTTTGATATATATGTGTAATATCTGATAGATCTATAAACTCGTCAAATTGTAGTAAGAGTCAGTCACATATTTCCAAGTCACGATTTAACTGAGTTTGTACGTCTTTTGAAATGGCATGTGTTCTTCTTGTGACGGTATTATTTGATAACTGTGTAAGGTTTTAGTTAAACTAACCAAGTTTATTTTAATTTAAATCTTTTCTATCTCCTCTCTGCTTCAACTTCCTGTCAGAAGAAGCGCGCGTTTTTAGCTTATGCTAATTTTTGAAGTTCAGCCAAGCACTATTTAAGCCAGAGGTAGAAACCTCTCGGTGTGTGAGAGCTTTGCCTCAGATCACGGTCACGCTGCCCAACGTTCGCCTGACCAGCTAGCAGTTTAAATTTATAAGCCATAGTGCTTACTACGTGATTGCTTTGTAAAATAAATTAAAGTGCGGTAGTATTTAGTATATCTTGCTACGCACCCTTTTCGGTAGAGGCCAACTTCCGCGAATTGCTCTGCGAAGCAACGTTTAATTTAAGTTCTATTTTAATTTATTTAAATTTATTTGATTGTTAAGTTTGACCAAAGTGTGGTCTGTTACGTTCTGTATCTCTCCCGAATTGGGAGGTTTGTTGTTAATAGTGAATTAATAAAAAAGGATTTCAAATCCCTTTACGTGCAGTTATTCTCCAGCCCAGCAGTTACACCAGAACATAGCGTACCTTCCGCTCCCTGTTCCAGTTCAGGACTTAGAACGTAAGGATAAGAACCCTTTACAGAATTTACCATGTTCTCAAAGAATACACACAGAATGCTAAGTCCTGATAACTGCAAGTCTTGTATTGCAGACATAATATCACTTTTGTTGTAAAATCCCTCAAATAAGCAATCGGCAGCAATTTGAAAATGCTTCTTTTTACATACAATTCGCCATTCTGAAAAGGCAGTTTCCTTTTCGCGAGTATGTGCGAAATTCTGAAAAAATCTGTAGTGGCATTTTGACATTTCACCACATGTTTAATGAAAACTGTTAGGCAAACAAGTTTGATTTTAGTTGATTTATTTTCTTTTTTCTTGCTTCATACTGAAGTGAAAATACATTGTATTAAAAGTGGCATGAATTATCTGTAAATGATTTTCAACATTAAATGTTTTCGACACAGTAATACTACTGCTGCAAAACAAAGAAATGACAAATGCATTTGTCTTTAAAATTAAAGAAACAATATGATTCTTCTCTGTCAGTATTAAAATTATAGGTCATTTATTTTTTGCTTGGTTCATTCATTTTTGGATTAAAATAACAAGTCTATAAAAACCGTGAAGAAGAAGAAACCAACAATAAAATAGGAGATACGTACACTAAAAACATGAGCGTAAAACTTGCAGTAATGTAACATAACATTTAGAGCAGTTTCTCAGACCTCAAACATTTTTTTACCCCATACGCTCCTTACACCACTGCTAGAAGTTAATTTTCTTTCACCTCCTTTCTAAACTTTGAAAATTACATATGCATTTATTTAGATTTGATTATTTTTAAGGTGCTTTATTAATTAAACAACAAAAAGGTATAGAAAATGTTGATAAATACTAAAACTCGAATAAAAGTACGTATTTTTTCATATTCATAAACTTTCATCAGACTAAATACTGAACAACCAAATAAAATGTTGATCGTATTGCTCCCCTGAAACTATAAAATCGCCACCCGTTGAGAACTCTTGATTTAGAGGAATGTTCATTAAGCGAAGATTTCTTTCGTACATGACATCACCGTGCAGAATATGCAATTAAGCTCTGCGCATGATGCCGTCTACAAACAGTGGCACACAATACAGCAGCAATGGGAAATATTAAAAAATATTTTTAATGCATGCATATTTGACATTCTTTCATTTTTAATAAATACCCAGAACAAAATAACAAACTGGCCAGAACCATACCTTCAAACTGGAACAATCCCGTCAAATCTGGTAGTAGTAACCCACGATGCTCGGGGGACAAAAGTTACGTCACAGAAAAGGGGTGTGGTCAACGCCATATTGGATCACGTGACCTCGCTGTCTCAGAACCACGTGACAACCTGAAGTGGAGCGTTAAAATGACATCATCACAGTTTAGTTTTTATTTTGTGGCAACGATTATATGTTTTCAAAGTTATTTTTTTACAATGCTATTTTTTATTTTTGCGGGAGCAACGTCTTGAACCACGTGTTTGGGATGATATCAATTTCTTGTTTGGGCATGTTATTTTACAAAAGGGAGTCTGCCATATCACTCTTTGTGGGCCTCCGCTTAAGCGAACGGATACATGTCTGTAGACCAACCTTCATTCCCTGAAATATGACCTCACCGCCTATTAACCAATCATCATTCGGATCAAATAAAAAGTTCCTACCCGATGATACAATGTTATTCCGAGAAACGTTCCGCATTTCCTTCCTTGCTGTCGTCCTGAGTGTACACAGTTTCTGTTTTGCTTAGACAATCCATTATCATTAGATTTTTTATCCTTCACCACTTCAAACGTGGATCAGCAACAAAACAACAATGCTACGGAGGTAAGTAAGTTTTTGAAAATGTAATATTTTTAGATTTTTAATCTTTAAAAATTGTTTAACTTACAATGTGTACTTAACGACACTTTTCTTTTCCTGCCCTTCCTTATTTGTACCATCTGCAGGCTAGCTTCGACCGAATTCAAACAAGTATAAGCGGCTACAATCTAAAATAGAAGCAGTTTGTTTCCATTTCAACACATTTTGCGTTTTTTATTTTGCTGAAAGGAAGTGAGTGATGTTATGCTGAAAACGTTTTAGACAGTTTGTCTGAATCTGTAAAAAAAAAAGCACGGTAACAGCTTTTATTTAAAAATTGAGCAATACATTTATTTAATTAATGAAGTGAAAGAAACAAAATGCATGAAGGAAAAACAAACAGTTCATTACAGAAGGTTGAAACGCTATGATATTCTAAATTTTGGAGGAGAGGACAAATTTATAGCACCACTGTCTACAGAAAAAGCAGAAATCCTGTACTATGTTACAATTGATGAAGTCTTCAACGTCATACAGTGCGTTCATTTCACAGTTGGCCATGCTGGAAGAATCCGTATGATTAAGGAACTCAATCGCAACTACAAGAATGCAACAGTAGAATCTATCGTCACGTATATGAGACTATGTGAACCAACAGCAACTATATAGTTGAAAAAGTACAAGTCAGAGGCTGCCCGCAGGGCTCATGCCTAAGTTCAGATTTTTGGAACCTGACATTTGATAAAGTCATAGAACACAAATGGCCCCAACACTCAAAATGCACCGCTTTTGCGGACGATGTAGCCTTTGTCGCGGGTGGTAACTCCAGAGGCGAGTTACAACAAAATTTGAACAACACATTAGAAATTTTCAACTCTCTTTGCCCACAACAAAAACTAATAATTTCTCAAGAAAAATCACGCGCCTTAATTATTCACAAACTCTCACAAAAGATAACAAGAATTCCAAGATTCGAAATAGAAGGAATTAAAATAAAATTAGTTAACTCCCTGAAATACCTGTGTGTCATCATTGATAAAAAAAACTTTATAGATAATCTAGACTATATGAAAATCAAGACCTCCAAAATAACACCCAATCTAAAGCGAATGAATGGAATAAAATGGGCAATGAGTAGACCAATCTAAAACCTCCTCTACCATACAGTAATCGAGAAGACTGCCTTATACGGAGCAGCCATATGGGCAGGACAAATGACAAAAAGAAGGCAAAAAAAAACTTCATACAATCCAGCGACCCTTCCTTCTCAACTACACAGGAAGCTATAGAACAACATCAAATGCAGCCCTCTTCCAAATCGCTAACAGCACGCCACTTTTTATACCCGCTGAACAAGAATTCCATAAGACAACCGCACTACAACTACGAAAGAAGAGCCATGACAAATCATTAGAACATTTAGCAGAGAAATACGAGACACCGGCACACCCATATAAGCACCACTCAGGAAAGAAAAATAATATCACATTAAGCATAAAAAAAAGAAGTAAACGAAAAGAAATTCCCTCAACTCTACACAGACGGTTCCGGCCTAAAAGAAGTAAAGGCAGCGTAATCAAAATCTACTTAGATCCCAACTCGAAAACAGAACAAAAGTTCACCTAGATCAACAAAATAGTGTATTCCAAGAGGAATCAGTAGTGTTCCTCCAAGCAATAAAATACAGCATTACAAACTCCCTAAAAACAGTATATATCTTTCAGCGACGCATGCCATCGCAAACCCGCAACACCGATCAAAATTAATCCAAGAGATTACAGAAAAACTTCAGCAACATAATTCAGCACTTCTTTATCACTTGGCTGAAGGCACTTGCAGGGACAAAAGGCAACGAGGAGGCTGACATCCTAGCCAAAGAAACAGCTAGGGGTCAAAACGCACAAAACTTATCAGTACCAGGGCCTGGCTCGCACCTTAAAAGAATCATAAGCAACAAATATAAAACTGAATGGCAGAACTGGTGGGACAATGCCGAACAAGGAAGAAGGGCTTATTCAGTTGTTTCCAAAAGTAGACACTGCACCCAGTTTAATAATAAGAGAAATAGCGTAATTCTTATAAGAGCATGGCCTTTTTCCCACGTACTTTTATAAAAGGAACTTAGCTACATCAGACCAGTGTGTATGTGGAGAAACAGGCATCCCGAACATTATTTATTAAAATGCTCCCTCACAGCTGAACATGATTTAAAAGTCCCGAATTCAGAAAGTGAAATGACTCCTGTTATAAGATATGCTACCAAGAACAACATCACAGAAAAAAATCATAAATATAATGAACTTCCTCTCCCCAAGAGGCACTGAGTTATGCAACACAGCATAGAATAACGTAACAACGATATTACTTAAAACATTGTATGTAAGCAGACCTGGAGCTGTCCTTCATAGCATGTAAGTGAAAAATGCACCAACTGTGAAAACATCAATGTATATTTAATGGGAAAAGAAGGCAATGCCTGCGGTGTGGTACCAATACAAAGCAATGCCTGACAAGGTCTCCTGTGAGCCCAGTGGGTTGTAATTATCTGGATAATTAGTGTGCCTTGACAACACCCACATTACTAATGGTTAAATAATGGGTGTCCACCACATTTCACCATATCCATATGTGAACCATGTCAGGAAAAATAAACATCTACGTAAAAGAGGATTGTAGTCAAACTAATTGTACATAGCGAAATGAATTCTCGTTGCCAAGTTGACCTAATAGATATGCAGTCCAATCCTGATCGTATTACGAAATTCATTTTAGTATATCAAGATCATCTTACAAAATTCGTTCTACTCCGAAGTTTACACAGTAAAAGAGTTGATGAAGTAACATATCACCTTCTAGATATTTTTACAACTTTTGCAGCCCTGATTATTCTCCATTCGGACAATAAGAGGGAATTATGCAACAAAATCATAAACAGTGTAAGGTAGTTTCTCCCTTCTTTCTGCCTTCCATCGCGGTAGCACACTCGGCGCGTTTTCGAGAGGTCCAGGTTCGAGCCCCAGCGAGGACATCACTCATTTTTCGAGTCTCTTGTATCAAAATAACCTAATGACTCTACAGTGGTGCCTGAACTAAAAAGGTGGAGGACGGTGATTGTTCACCACCATGATTTTGCGACTGGATCCCCTAATCCCCATTCCCCTTTAAAAGGGGAAGTATGTGAGGTATTTTCACCCTCCTTTCTGCATGACTTCGTGGTGTAACTGTAGCACACTTGGGGCGTTTTCGAGAGGTCCAGGTTCGAGTCTCAGCGAGAACGTCGCTTATTTTTCACCTTTTCTTTATCATGAATAGCCTAATGACTCTACAGTGATGCCCGAACTAAAAAGGGGGGATGATGATTGTTCACCACCAGAATTTTGCAATTGGATCCTCTAATCCACAGTCGCTCTTTAAAAGGGGGAGTATATGATATATTTTCTCCCTCCTTTCTACATGACTTTGGTGTAACTGTAGCACACTCGGCGCGTATTCGAGAGGTTCAGATTCGAGTTCCGGTGAGGGTATTGCTCCTTTTTCATGTCTCCCTTATCAAAAACAATTTAGTGACTCTACAACAGTTCATGTGAAACGTGGAGTGATATAAAAATAGTTCACGAGAATAAATAAAAAAAATAGTTCACCGAGATACAGTCAATCGCAAGGTTCTGTGGATCAGGCGAACGAAGAAGTTGAAAACATGTTGGCAACATGGTTGGAAATAAATAAGGAAAAAAGTGGTCGGAAGGATTAAAATTTGTTCAAGCAATCATATCATAAGAAATCCATCGTTTCGGGCTGTTACCGGAAAGCGTTGATAACTTCCAGGTTTTACTGCAAAGCCCTCGTAAAATGCCGAAATGGAATCAAATCAAAGCATGCTTCGAACTCTTACCAAGCCACTTTGGTAAAAGCAAGGTTTAACCGGTAAAACTTAGGATTTTCCAGACTTCGATTTTTTACCGTAACATACATATTTAACGCAAGTTTAGAAAACCAGTTCCACCATTAAGCAGTAAAACATTCAAACATTTTATTAGTAAAAACGAAGTAGACTGTATTATTAAAATTAGGACGTGACATTATAGAAATAATGTATATTCTTTTATAACTACATCATGAAATTTTGCTACTAGGCTTAATTTTATTTAAACTTTTTTATCCATAAAAATTTGGCATTTAAAATTTATTCTTAAACATATTATTCTCGTCTTCAAAGTACACTCTCTACCTGAAATAGAACTGTCTAAATCCATATTTTTTCAAGAGGTTTTTTATTTTTTATACAAAAATTTTTTATTATTAATCTTTCGCTTTTCTAACCATTTTTAAGGGCTAAACCTGTTTGTTAAGTCAGAAGGGAATGTTGACCCAAAGCTCATCTAGTTATACTTGTCAGAAATAAAAGTAAAGAATCATAGATCAGGCAGCTTAACGGACCGGAACTACAAAATGCTCGTCACGTGACCCGTCGTGAACCTTCAATTACAGTGAGAGGTCAGAAATCTAAATTATTGTTCGAGCAAGTGAAACTGCGGATATCTATTCTTTACGGAGTTTTTTTTGTTTGCGGCGCTTAATAGTCAGGCATATATATACGTATATAGAGGGAAAGAAGAGAAATACAGCGAGCTGCAGAGTTCTTTAAAGTTTCGATATTTCGTTCTGCGAACACTGCTTATCAAATCTTTTTAACATGATAAAAGTTCATATTTTTGCGGCTATAGTTTTGATCTTTTGTTTTGTTGTTCTTGTGGGTGCGCAGGTGAGGAAACTTTTTTAATCTAAAAATTATTTTAATTTGTGAATAATATTTAAACCATGAAATGTACTTTACTTATTACGCTGCAGTTTAGCTATACTGGTATTTTGGTTCAAATATTTGAATACTCGAAACTTTATTAATTCAGATCCTTTTTTCAAACTGAATAGGAAGATTTTTAAAATTAAAATTAAAAGCAAATATAATTAATTAATTAATAAAGCATTCCAATGTTAATGCTTCACACATTCAATTCCATACATTACTTCGTTGATTTTTTCTGAATTATTGTAGGTGGCGGCATCATTGCTAATTGCTCCAAACGAGTGCAATATGTTTCAGTTTCTTTCCATTTAAATCAGAAGAGATGTTTTTAATAGCAAATTATAATTTATTTATAAAAAGGATTAAGATAATGAAAGAATGTAAGATTGATTAAAAATGAAACTGAAATATATAATACGTAACGTGAATCATAATAAAAATCTCAGGCTCCTTTGTATAGGAAGTAAATAATTTCATTCTTATTAGCTCTGTAATCGAGCCATTCGGTAATCTTTAAGCAGCAATATTCTAGACTGTAATTACATATTATTCTTTATATTGCTATGATTGAGGAGTATCACTTATAATAATCTTCAAACTAGAATAAACTTGATCAGTTAATCAGAGAGTTATTTCAGTCCGAATTTTATAGCGTAACTACTGTATTCAATGAATTTTTTTTAAAGCATTAAATAAAAATACTTAATCAAAATTTAGTTATGGTCTTTCTAGTCAGCTAGTTATGGTAATTATCTGTATCTTACGTGTTTATTTATTTTTTTATAGAAACCTCCAAGATTATATGCAAAATCGAAATGCGAAAAGAGAATAAAAAATGAGGTAAGAATCTTTCCTAAAATCTTAAAATCTTTATTAGAAAATATGCCTGAATGTTAAAAAGTCGTTGATGGCAAAATTTGATAAAAAAAATGCTTTAATTGCTATTTAAAATTATAAAAATAAGAACGAGCGAATCAACAGACATAGGTACTTTAAGAGCTTTCCTTTACATACTCCCTTAGTATAGATAGACTCTTCTTAGGAAAATAAAGACCAAATATGCTTCAACCATTGTCTAGACCTTCTAAGAAGTTTTACGCTTGTGACCACTATTTAGCATATTTCAAACGGATAAGACCGATGGAATAGCCTTTTTCAATAATATATAAGGTCACTGCATATCGTTAATTCAGCCAAATCCCGGTGGACGAGATGGCTGCATGTGCGTTTCGGAGTTCTTCTCATGTAACGGGAAAATGAGAAAGTTTCCTTTAAAAATTCCTCCATGAAGATCCTCCTGCTCTTTAGTCAGATAACCCTGCGATGTTTTCTCATATTTGATTAAAGGAACAAAGATTTTAAATGGATGACAGGGAGTGATCAATTGCTTCCTATGGAGCTGTGTATGTTCTCAACAGGATTAAAATCTGATGAAACAAATGGTCAGTATTTTCGCTCAATAATTTGATTTTCAAAACGCTAGACG
The DNA here is from genome assembly GCA_000611955.2 of Stegodyphus mimosarum. NCBI lineage: Eukaryota > Metazoa > Arthropoda > Arachnida > Araneae > Eresidae > Stegodyphus > Stegodyphus mimosarum. The sequence goes on from KK120944.1 coordinate 215,183, forward strand.
ATTAGAGTTTCTTCATATTATGATCTGTTTAAAAATAATATCGCCTTTTTCACCAGCGGATAGTAGATAAATTTATTAAAGATTTTGATCTGATATCTCTGAATGCGTATATAAAGTTTTGTAGATTACACGTTCCGCCAGGCCTGGTGACGGCACTACGCGGTCAATCTATCCTCAGAAAACCCTCGTCCCCATACTGGGAAGCGGGCTCGCCGTTGCTCAAGGACATTACCCAGCAAACCCGGGCCACTACCCCCGGGCTACTAGAGCCTTAAGCTCTAGGACCTGCCATACTTACAGGCCGACTAATAATTGATCTTTCCGGGGCCTCCAGAATCACCAGGTTCGTAATTTGTATACCCCGTGGCTGAGACTGCCTAGGTACAGATCCCAGCCAACAGCTTCACAGAGTTCTCTGCGTCGATCCCAGAGGGGGAGAATGCATGTAAGGTATTTTCTCCCTCCTTTCCACATGCCTTCGGGGTGTAACTGTAGCTCACTCGGCTCGTATTCGAGAGGTCTAGGTTCGAGTCCCAGCGAGGGCATTGTTCATTTTTCATGCCTCCTGCTTCAAAAATTCTGATGTTTCTACATGCGTATATCATGCATTTACATAAGCATATCAGGTTGACCAAAAAAAATCCCGGTAATAACAATATAGTTTTAAAATTTATTTAAAACAAATCTTGTCTCTATCCCTTCCACAGTAGTTCCTTTCTGGGATTCTCCGTATAAAGTCAAGTGACATTATGTAATTTGTATTAAATAATATGTTTTAACTGAATTAAAATTTATAAGATATTTATTTATTCTTGTTTTGAATTAACTGAGGAGAAAAAAAGCATATTAATCTTCGTTAATGTACTGCAAATTAAATTACCCGTTATATGAAGCTTATATAATGATTGGTTAATTAACTGATAATGATAAATAAAGTAAAAATGATTTGCCTGAGAGGATGCTTTCGCGAAGGAATTTTCAAGGGAATAGATTTTTGTTCATATTGTATTTCGAAGCAACTTCGAAAACGACATGCAACATGTAGGTCAGTCAATGAGAATATAAACCGGAATTAACTACCATTGCTCCTGCATTTTAGCCTCTCAACCTCTAATTCGCAAGTACTTGATGTTTATTTCTTGTCATAAGTAGCTATCCTTTCAAAACTCTCCTTATACTTCATACAAAATAATTTGAGGAGAATTTTGCAAACTCGAAACCTTCCATGCTATCACTATCATTAGCATATTTCAAATATTTTATTCTGTTTGTCTCTTCTCTGAACTTTTAAACAATAAATAAAATACATGAAATGATAACAGTTTAAATAATTTTGAGCTGATTAAGTTTACAAAAGTAACTGCATTGTTCATGATTTGAAAACCATTACCTTATATATGTTTTTTGTGAATTATGTTTTAGAGTTACTGTTTAAAATGTCATTTAATTAAAGGTTAATAGCTGCTTTTGTAATAAATAAACTATAAATTTTTCATTTTTTACAAATTTTTATTCATATGTATTTTAATATATTTAGACATTGTTGGAGAAATGTAAGACATGTGTAGAGGAATATACGCTCCCTGAATTCCCTTCTAAAGAACAAGTAAGTTTTTTTCATGTAAAAATGTTAAACACTAGAAAAGTAAGCATTTTTCTTTTCCAGTGCATGTATGCTTATCTTCGCTATCCGGAAAATCTTTTTATCAAACGTATTTAAAGTGCTTTGGATAAAAAAAAACGACTTAAAAATTATCTGCTAAGTACGTATCTTACAAAATGCGGTAAAAGACTGATAATCCGGCATCAAGTGTTTCGACACATCCAATAATATGTGACAATAATATGTGGATTATGACCAAATGCCACGAAAGAAAAATTCTATCGAAGAAGGTGAAATTATCGACAATCCAACAATCAATCGCTCCTTAAAAACAGCTAAAAGTCTTTCCCTGAAAATCTAACTAAGCACTCTTTTGTGAAATGTCGTTATAGAATATTAGTCTAATTAATTACATTTTTTATTACTGAAAAGGCTGACTGCACGATGTTTTTCTTCGTGAATAATGCAATTAAAAGCATTTTCTCTTAGAAATTTCTCTACGAAGCCATCCGTACGCTGAGGCTATGGTTTGGAGCATTTAATTATGGCAAAGCACTCCAGGGCTCTCTCTGCCTAAGGGGAATGCCTTCCTGGAGGACTTTCTAAGGGAAACTGGCTCGTATACACGTTACATTGAGAAAACGCTTACAGACTCATCCCGTTCGCTGTGATTCGAACTCCTGACCGAATTATCAGTGTTCAGCGATTTTACTGTTTAGCCGCTGATGTGTATCTGTACTATTGGGCCTTTCAATACAAGGTAATAAGGCTTACTGTCCTCCCTTGTATTCTTCGTGGTAAAAGCAATTTATTCAGAAGCAAACTTTGAAAACATTTCTTGAAACATTATATTTTTTGCATCACTTCTTTACTCTTAAATTTAATAGCATTCAGATATCAAGAATCCTGTCTTCTGCCCAAGAGGAATTTTTATGTGCGGGTCTTTTGAAATGATAGAAATTAAAATATAAAAGTATTAGCGAGTAGAATTTAGTCATTTGTATCACCATTAAACACTTTTTAATAGTTTAGAAACGAGAAAATGTAAAGTTGCACACTCACGCAAACTCAAAAAGAAAATACAAAAACAAAGCCAAAACCTTAGAATAATTTTTCTGCCTTTTGTACTGTTTTACCGCTAAAAGAAAGATAGGCATCATTTTTTCTCCTGTAAAGAAAAGTTGCAGATCTATACATTTCTACCAATCAGGAGTCCATGAAGTGCTGACTGAATGTATTTGACTCCAAATAAAGAGACTGTGGTAAGCGAATAATTTATATATTCTTCAGGATGAATAAGTCTGTCTTGCAGCAACATCGCACTTCATTCGCTCAATAGCCAGCCATTAACTTCAGTAGCTGAAACCCAGAAATAAAATACAAGAAAATGAAACATTTTTAAAGTCTTTAAGGTGCGGAGAGCGCATGCTCCACTTTGCCAAGCTGGCAATAATATTTACATTCTGTTACAATCCATATCTACTCCTTTGACAACACTCTTAACCAGAATCACTTAAAATTATTATTTCAATACATAGTAACCCTAAAAGTTGCACTAATGTAACTTTGCGAATTTCTTGGATTTCTTCAAATTGCCGTTTCCAGCGATGCAACAGATCTCATCAGATACTAGATGAGAGGACCAAATTTTTTTAATAATAACATTTTTAGGAGCATGTGAGATCTGTGTTTACAGTTTAAATCATGATTACATCCATATCTGCGCTCAATAATTCCGAAAGTCTTATAAATTAGGCCTTCAACTTTTCTTGACAAAAAATTGTGAATTTTCCTCGTTCAAACATATGTTGATTTTTGTAAGTCCACGAGAGGTTTTCAGATCTTAAACTAGTGACTGCTAAGTAAAATTCGCAGGCTGATAATCGAAGGATTTGAATTCTTCATATTGTGGAATCTCAGTCTAAGTCGGAAGAGAGAGGCATAATTAAGAATGGAATCCAAAATGGTCTTGTAAGCGAACCTTTATGATTCTACGGAGCCAGTTTAGCTTTTTAAGAATTTCGATTAGTTAGGTTTGATTACGGCAAAGCACTCGAGGGCTATTTGCTTTAAGGTGAGGGATACCTTCTTGGAGGAGTTTTCTCCTAAAAGCGGGATTCGAACCCCGGACAGAACTACCAGTTTCAGCAACTTTACCGTTAGGCCACTGGGGGGGGGCGATCAATTAAGGATAGAATCAGTTTTTAAAAACTCAAAACTGCTAGGTAATCTATGAAAAGTATGTGACAAAGAGTCGGTGTTGGAATCGAGTGGCAGAATTTATGGCCAGCAACTTTTTAAAATTTAAGCAGTCACCGAGTGCCAAAACGTCTAGTGCCGAGCCTTGGCAAAAGTTAGTTTATATTCTAAAAAGATGTTTTGTAATTGCAATATATATATAGTCCAAAATACATTTTGATGTTAGAAACTTCTGTACCGTAAACTCTCCGGTTTTCGAGCCCTATTTTATTATATTATATTATACTAGAGCATACATCATCCATTCAGTTAGGTAAGTTACCTTTCTAATCGGCATAAGATCGTTTAATTTAAGATCAAAACTGTAGATTATTTAACTAACGACTAGATATAAAAGCAATTATGCGCTTCATTTTATTTGTTAATATCCAGAATTCATGCGACTTATATTGCTTAAATTCACGTGATTTATATCTTACGAATAATTTTAATAAATATTTCAAACCATTATTGTAAATAATGAACGCCACATATGACGTACCTCATTATAAAATAATCTCTTGCATGCCTTAATAATGAACTTTAATTGCATATTTCACCTGACTTTCTTAGATTTATAAACTGTTTGAATATCGAGATTGTGAATTAATGCATTCATTTAGATGCATTCTAAAATTTTACAATATCCTGTAAGAAAACACCTGTGAGTCAGATTCTTTTGCATCACCTCTGAAATATAGTTGACCGTTGGTGATACTCAATAATTAATGCACGTCGGATAACCATTTACTGAAGTTGACTTGTTTCAGAATTTTCTGTCTTAGAGGAATTTGGGGGGGGGGGATTTGGGCTCTAGGTTTATACATGTGGAGAGCTTATTAAAAGACAAAATTAGACTTCAGAAGTTTGTTGCTATCTAGTTTACTTAAAGACGTGCAGGCTTCAGAATATTTATAATCTAAATAGTTTTCTATGCGAAAGCATAGCATGAGGCTGTTATTAATAATTCTAAAATTCCTAATATCAGTTTCACTCTAATCAATAAGGTAATTACGGTAAGTTTCGAAACTGTAATTTTCCATACACAAAGCAGATGTAATCACTAGTAACTTGTATGTGATAAGATTTTTCGAATGACCAGCCGCTGGATTATGCCAGTTTTGCCTATATAGGCATATTTAAGGCCTAGAAAGTTTAACTAGAAGGCTCGGCTATAACCAGCTCTAACATTGTCTGAAATTAAATCGTTTTATCTAACCACCGCATTCAGAACATGCCATAAAGAGGATAAAATATAATTACTCCAATAATGCCGTATAAATACATATCTAAACAATAAATAAATTATATTTATAATTATCATCTTTGTTCAAACGAAAGATATTTCACTTTTTACAAATTACCGATATTGGATAACATTGAGTAAAATAACATGGACTCTACTCTCTAGAATATTTCCTCCTGTCAACCTCTGAATATTAGTAATACAATCTAGATTGGACTTCAACCAAGACCAGCGAACTGGCTGCATAGTTGGTTTTCGTGGTTTTCTCTATGTATAACATGAATACAAAACATCTTACCTCAAAAAATACTCCACGATGGCATTCCTTCTGTTAAATAGATAGCCCACGTGGCTTTATTATATTCAAACAACTTAACCTAACCATTCCCTTCTCTCCTTCTAAGTTACAAAAAAAGAAGTGCTTTTTTTTTTTTTTTTTTTTTAAACCTAAAATATTAGATGAATGAAAAGTCTTTTCAAAACCCGTTTCTTGGAAACTCAAATTACGAACGGATGTGACGTCATACATGAGATTGCAATAACTGGTAATTTCGACCAGTAAAACATGCAAGCAGATAACACACAAAGGTATCGTTCTTTTAAAAATAAAGCATTCGAAAAAATTTCAGGCGGTTTAAAATGCAATATGATAATCACCATATGAGACGTCGTAGCAAATCACACTGTGAGTCGCTGCACCTGGATGCTTGCCTGTTGCGCTACTGATTTTATTACTGATTATGATTTAATATTACTAATGATTATGATTATTATTATGATTATCACCCGGAGAACGAAAACGCAAACAACGGATGTTTGCGGACTGTTTGACGAATCCTTCAAAAGGTGTCGTTATTTTGTAGTCTTCAAGGATCATTTCACCAAATTTAGGTATGTGTTTTTCCTTCGCCATAAATCAGAGGTTGCAGAAGCAGTTGAAAATATGCTAGCACGTGCGAAAAACTTAGGACATACCATCAAAGAGTTGTTAAGCCACAATGATGGTGAGTTTGATAATGAAAATGTTAAGCTTATTCTAAAACAAAATGGAATTCTTCAAAGGTTAACTGCTCCCTAACACCCCAGCAAAACGGTGGGAGTGAGCGAGAAAACAGAACGTCAGTAGAAATGGCAAGAACTTTGAAGAATTACAATTCTGAAATTAATTTTCCCTCATCATTATGGGCTGAATTTATTAGTACATCTGTCTATATTTTAAACAGAACAGGGAAACGTTCGTTATCAAATGTAAGTCCTTACGAATCTTGGATGGAACAAAAACCCAGAATAAGACATATGCGTATAGTTGTTTCCACCTGTTTTGCTCACATACCAGATCAGAGACGCAGAAAAATTGATAAGAAAGCCGTAAAGGCTGTAAAGGGCTACCTACTAGGATATGATGGAAATGAACGATATCGCATCTGGATAAAGGAAACCAATACTGTTATCTGCTCACGAGATGTAGTATTTCAAGAAAAACCTCTGAAAAATTGCGAAGATCCAGTATAAATACTTTTGCCTCAACCTAAAATACAGTTACCTGAAAATGAAAATGAGAGGAAGCAAGATGAAGAAGACTCAGAAGACCAAACAAGTTCTGAAAGTGAAAATGAAGATGAAAAAGAATCACCTGCTATGAACTTAAGAAAGCACAGTACAATAAAAAGGCCTAAACGTTTTGAACATTATGTGATGGCATCTGAAGTTTTTACGTGTGATGTGTATGAACCAGTCATACAAAGAAGCCATTAATTGTAAAGAACATTATTTCTGGAAAAAAGCCATGGATTCTGAAATTAGCTTCTTGAAGGAAAATGACACCTGGACAGTAGAAACTCTTCCAGATGAAGCAAAAGCTTTTCTTTGCAAATGGGTCTTTCGAATCAAGAAAAATCCAGATTACACCGTGGATAAGTACAAAGCTACACTTGTAATTAAAAGCTTCAATCAGAGACAAGGTATTGATTATGATCAGACCTTCAGTCCAGTCATAAAGCTAGGAACTGTGCGTTCACTCATTTGCAGCTAGTGAGAATATGCATCTTATGCAATTTGATGCTTCGACTGCCTTCTTGTACAGTGATCTAGAGGAAACCATGTATATGAATCAGCCTGAAGGATATAACGATGGTACCAATAAAGTATGCAGACTCAAGAAAAGCTTGTATGGGCTAAAACAAGCTCCTTGATGCTGGCATAATGTTTCGAAAAATTTCGAATGGACCTTGGGTTTAAAGTCAGTGAAGCAGACCTCTGTCTATTCATTCGAGAAGAAAACGGTAAGAAGCTACTCATAGCACTCTACGTGGATGATGGACTGATCGCTGCTACTGATGAAGTAGATTCTAGAATCTTTATAGACCAGAAGAAGTTAATGATCCCTCCCTGAGTTTCATCGCAGGACCAAGCACATAAGTCTAAAACATTTTTTTCATACGTGAGAAAGTTCTGGAAGGTAAAATCAATGTGCAGCAGATTTCAGTAGAAGTGCAAGTTGCGGATTTGTTGACCAAGACCTTGCACAAACCACTCTTGACTCGCCTCTTCAAACCACTCCTGACTCTTGATGCTAAGTGAAAACATTGGACTAGTATAAACTATAAACCTTGATTAATTTAGAACTCTAATTTAAAAGTGTGATTTTTTTTCTTTTTAACAAGGGGAAGTGTTGAAGTTATTTATGATAAAAAAAAGAAACAAGGTACTGTAATTCTTATTTTGAATATTTGTTTGGCAACATCTAAGAATGTACTTCTACTTTAAGAAGCTCAGTTGAGCGTTTTGTTGTTGACTTTGTCATATAACTTAATTTGCATTAAAAGCATGGATTAGAAAAACGTTTAGTAAGATTCGTCTTCAGTTTTAGCATATTTAATCTTAAAATACAATACTTGTTAGAAATAAGGCATCAGGACTATACTCATTTATAAACTCCTTAAGTTTTTGTATTTTGTTGGAAAGGCCATGCGCGTTCCATGTAACGATAGACATACTTTGGGTGTAATTAACTATAATGTGGGTCATTCAGCTGTTCAGATATTAGGAATAATATGTATAATATTTCCATTTGTGTGTCCGCTGCGCGGAGCTTGGCGAGATTTTTACTCAATAATGCTGTTAATTTGAATAAGTTTTTTCAAGCCGAATATGATTTCTAATTCTTTCATAATTTTAAATAACTCAAGGAAACCTGCCTTTGTGGTGTAGTGGTCAGCACGCGCCGCGCGTATTCGAGAGGTTCGTTGTTCGAGTCCCGGGCGAGGGCACTGCTCATTTATGCTTTCGTGGTGTAGTAGTCAGCACGCTCGACGCGTAGCTGAGAGGTCCGTGGTTCGATTCCCGGCGAAGGTCTTGCTCATTTTGATTGCGAGTATGGACGTCGACGAGGACGGTCGCTCGCTTATTTGCCTTTCGTATGCACCTAAACCTGAATATTCGCTCTACGGGCAAAAAGCTTTAGTAGGTGCAACATAAGACTTCTGCCTACCTTGTCTATGTGTCTGCGCTCTGGCTTGTCCTCTGCTCTGCAGGCAGAAAGATTTAGCACATGCAAAACCACCAACGTGAAAAAAACGTTAGAAACAGTGTTCGGCGATCTGGATGCAGAGCAAAGTATGCAAATGCTTCAAAAGATGGAATTTGCGTTTTGCAGTGTATGAAACTGTAGTGTTTGTTTTTAAAGGTATTTCTAACCATTCCAATATTAACATGCCAAAACCAGGTTTTTATGCTGTAAAGTCTGGAAGAATCCCTGGTGTTTACTTGACATGGGCAGAATGTGAAGCTCAAGTTAAAGGTTATCCAAATGCTGTTTTTAAAAAATTCGTGACTCACGAATTAGCAGAACAGTTTGTTGGATGTACTCCTGGTAGTATAGCGAAAAATAATGTTAATATACTAAATACAACGTCGAAATCCTCATCTATCACTTTTTCTGGTATTCATCATTTAAATTTAAATCCTTCCGTATCCAGTACCGTATTGGCCTCTACATCTGATAGTACTAATAATCCTCCTCCAACATTAATACATCCTCCATCAAAACGATCCAGGCAGTGTTATTATGCTGTGCATCGCGGAAAACGACCTGGTGTGTATCATACATGGACTGAATGTGAAGCTCAGATTCGCGATTTCCAAAACGCCAGTTACAGAAAATTTGATAATGAAGAAGAAGCTTTGGATTATGTTCGTACTGGTGGTATTGTAAAAGCTAGTAAGCGAGAAATTAGAAACATTCATTATAATAATCGTGTTATTAAACGAACAAGATCTGAAAATAAGGACTGTGAGTACATTCTTGCTAATCCAGATGAATGTGTTGTAATATTTACGGATGGAGCTAGTGCACAAAATGGGAAAGTAAGAGCAAGAGCTGGAATTGGTGTGTACTGGGGTCCAAATCATCCACTCAATACTAGTAAGCGATTGTCTGGTCGTCAAACAAATAATCGAGCTGAAATCCATGCTGCAATACATGCACTTAGACAAGCCAATCTGATTGGTGCTAAGAAAGTTAAACTTTATACAGATAGCCAGTTCCTTATCCATGCTATTACAGACTGGATTAAGAAGTGGAAATCAAATGGTTGGAAACTAGTTAATGGTGATCCTGTTGTTAACAAAGATGATTTTATTGATCTTGAATCTGCATGTGAGAATTTAGATATTGAGTGGATATTTGTGAAAGCTCATGCAAGAAATCATGGTAATGATGAAGCAGACAGATTAGCAGTTGCTGGTTCTAAATTACTTCTTGAACCTTCTAATTGTTCAAGTCTTATAAAATCATCTTCAGACATATCTGAAGAACAAGATGGTGAACCCTTTATCTTATCTAGTGCATCTAATGCTGATGAAATTCCAGCCCTTATTGTTCCTAACGTAGAACCTCTTAAAAAGCCTTATTATGCTGTACATAAAGGTAAATGTCCTGGTGTATATTCAACATGGACAGAATGTGAAGCACAAATAAAAGATTTTCCAAAGCCATGGTTTAGAAAGTTTTGGAGTAAAGAAGAAGCTCATGAATTTGTTAAAACTGGTAAAATAAGTACAGAAATTAAACTACCTGAATGTAAATCTGATGAGTATGTTACTGTATTTACAGATGGTGCTAGTTCTTGTAATGGAAAAGAAGAAGCTAGGGCAGGTATAGGTGTTTATTGGGGTCCTGGAAATAAATTAAATGCCAGTATGAGACTACCCGGTAGGCAAACAAATAATCGAGCTGAAATTTATGCTGCTGTGCATGCACTGCGTCAAGCAAAACTCCTAGGAATCAAAAATCTTCGTTTATACACTGATAGTCAGTTTGTTATTAAAGGAATAACTACATGGATTGAAAAATGGAAACAAAATGGATGGATTTTAGCTAATGGCAAACCTGTTGTTAATAAGGAAGATTTTATAGCTTTAGATTATGCTCGTCAAGGCTTAAATGTAGATTGGTGTTATGTGAAAGGGCATGCTAATAATCCAGGAAATGTAGAAGCTGATAAGCTTGCTGTTGAAGGCTGTGATAAACCAATTTCAGAAACTATCATTTTAACATGAAGTAGATGTAATCTGACTTCATTTTGAAATTAGTATATGAAAGTGTTATATAGCATTTGTAAATGATGGCTTTTCCTCACTTCATATGTTCTTTTAAAACCTTTTATATCTTTGAATACATTTTTAATATGTTATAAATTAATATTGAACTAAATGAGGAAAGCAAAATTATGATAAATATTTTGATTATGGATATTGCATTTTCAAATTATGCATATTATAACGTTTGTTTATTCATAAGAAAAATCGAGTACATTTTTATTTACTGATGGAGTATCTTTATTTTGTGGTGTAATGTAGAAGCCACAAGTTTTCATTTTAGTCCATATATTCTGTATCGAAATTCTTTAATTTTTTATTTATAAATACAGAATTTTCGAATGACTATGAAGAAAATTAAAGCTGAATTGAAAATCTGTTCAGTTTCAAAGAAAACTTACTCATGTATTTAATGTAAGTCTTTCATACTGTATATTATACTTGAATACATTAAAATGTTACGAATTGAATATGTTAGGGAAAAAATAGCTAATGCTAGTTAGTTTAAAAGTATTATTTCAAGTAAGACTATAAAAATTTAAATTCCTTTAAAAAGAAAATGAGGTAAAATATTAGGCCATGCTTTGAATAATAAGCAGTTTTGGTAAAAATGTATTTCAGGGTACCCCTTGGTGATTTTTTGGTGCCATTCACCCTCCCCAGTAAAATAGCGTTCAAAACATAATTAAAACAAAAAACATATAATCTCAATAAACTGTATTTTAAATCAAACAAGGAAATAACATAAGAAAATTACATGTTATTTAATGTATACAGTATGAAAAGGAAATATCGACTTACCTTATTTAAAAATTTCTTTTCTTCAAATGTGTGACACACAGAATTCCGTAACAGCATCCCAAAACTATTTAAAATACCTAAACTAAAATCTGTATATTGCCATTGTCATGTAAATTCACAAAACTAATAATGAAAAATAGCCTACGGACTGTTGTTAGCATTTCTTTCAAAAACCCCTTTTTATTGCACCCACATACCTTCCATAGTGTTGATATGAACTCTAGTTTCCAAATCCTTAAATCTCACTGCGTAATGTACCGTGACATAAATGAAGCAATTTAAATCTTCGTTCAGACACTAGTCAATGTTTTTTTCCCCAGTCGCTCCAAAGTATACAAAAACTTCAGGTTAATAGTACCACCAGCAGGCATTTTACATTGTAAAGCACAAAATAAGCAACGTACTTCCTAACCAAAATCCAACACTTATATAAGCCCTTACAAATATTTTCCCATCAGTCAAAATTACGTATTACAACCAACCATGTCATAACAGGGTTTCCAAAACATTCAACTTCTCAAGTTACCATAAATGAAACAACAACTTGGCAATAATCCAAGGGGTACCCTAAAATAAAGGCTAACCAGCAGTTTTTCCCTCCTCTTAGAAAGTAGGCGGTTTTTAAGTGTCAGTTATACTATTATTTTTAACATTTGTGAATATAAAATAGAAAATTCAGTATATATTTTACCTTTGAAACATGGACAGCTTTTTGCTTAGAAAAATTCCCTTAAAACTATGCCATTTCATATAGTCTGAAGATAGTTTGCATGCTGGGTTTGATACTCGCAAACAAGTAATATTTGACTATCACTTGACCAAAAAAAAGAAGGAATGTAAGTGAATTTTTCAGATTATAGGAATTTTAGATTTGGAGTGATTTTATAGTGTAAAGCACTACTTTTATGCTTAGATTGTTATTTCAAATAGTTTCATTAAAGCTAGGGGGGGAATGCTATATACAAAAATTCTTATCTCTATGTTATATACAAAATGCTTAGCATTGCTTTCTGCTTACATAGTGCTCTTACACTATTCTAAATTCAACACATTTCCATTTAAACATTTTAAATTAAAGATATGTATAAAATATTAAATAAGCTCTGGTAAGCATTAAAAAGTAAAAAAATGAATAGTGGTTAATCAGTGAAGCATTTAGATTATGAACTAACACTTAAAAATAATAAAATAAAAACACCAAATTAAAGAAAGGAAGAACATCAAAACATACCTAGCACTTTCTACTTCTTTCGGTACCATTGAAAGTATTCAAATGATTCTCACAATTTCATCTCTACTTCATGTTTTAGATATCCATTTTTATTTATATTCAATACAGTTATTTTTACTTACTATCAGTTATGTACCAAAAATTAACATTCATAAGTGAGAAAAGGAATTACTTATTCTAATCACTCAAAGCAACTACAAATTTACTCTCTTCTAAGATTCTAGATTCATGTTTCTATGATTCTAGATTCATGTTATGTACGGAACATTTACTGATTTGTCCATGAATGTCTTATAACAAACTACCTGTGATGTGAAGTCATCTCTAAGTTCCTTTTTAGCAATCATCGTGTATTCAAGATTAGTTTACTTCTTGAAAACTGTTGATTGGCATGTATGGTGTAAACATCAATTTGAAGATTAAATTTGCTTGCTTAAAACTATGCCAGTTTAGTACTTTCACTGCCAGTTATGTGAAGTTGTGTTGATACTTACTGCCCTAACATAGAAGTAGATTGTATCTGTATGCTTTTTAGTTGCTGATAATAAGAAATATGATTTAAAAGAGGTAATAAAAGGTGATTATTTGTATTACACGAGTTGTTAAGGCTGTTTATGACTACAGCATGTGACTGGCACTAGACATAAAATTATTTCCCCAATGCCACTTTACGCACTGGCGCAGGGTATTTAAAAATGACTTAAAATAAGTAACAATATGCATTATTTTTATGAAACTATATCACAAACAAATATATATATATATAAAACAAAGAAATTTATTACAAGATAGCTGCAATGATATTATTACAAACTATATATTTGAGAGTGTTACTCGTGCATAATTTTTGTATGAAATGAAACTTTGCTTTAATTTTTGTTAGCATATTGTAATATAACATGTATCAGGAAGTGCAAATCTTATGTTAGAAAATTTACTAGAAACGGTATCTTGTTTAGAGAGAAAAATTATATTTAGCTTATCTCTTTTTAAAGATGAAAAGAAGGCATCTAAAAAACATTTCTTTCCTTATCTGTTTTTTTAAGTTTCTAAGGCTACTTTCCTTTAATTATTTCTGATAAAAGTATTTGTTGTATGTGATAGCCACATGTATTTTAATACTTGCTTGCTGTTGATTTGTGCCATTTTGTGGGAAAATACCCAGTTTAATCATTTTCTAATTCTTGAGAAAATTTTAAGTATAAATTTCTCTATTTTATGTAATTAATAATTACTGTGAGAAACTGGCTATAGAATGTGCTTAATTTTTAGTTGAGTGTTCAAGTTTCGATTTCAGGTGAGATTTTATTTAGTGATAGCTGCAGAAGAATCACCATTTATCAATGTCATTGCTTCGATATTAAAAGATGAATGTAATAATATCTAATATAAATATCTAATAATAATGTTTAATGACACCAACAATTCCTGAAACCCTTCCCCCAGTTGCAGACTAACCAACATTGTTATGTATGTTAAAATTCTTAGTTAAGCTTGATTATTACTAATGATAAAATTTTTAGCATATTTTAAGAATTAGGAAAAAATCATGTTTATGCTGTATGTTTATATATGTTTATGTTGTCAGTTACTTCCCGGTTATCATTTAGAAGAAATAAAAACTAGCTTTATTCGTGTCTGTTTTGTAATCAAATTATTCATGCATTTGTATGAATATTTTTAAAAGTATTTTTGGGTTAACTACAATATCTTTTTTACTTTTACTGCATTATTTTTTTTTATTTACCTTAAAATTTAGAACTTTATTTCAATTTCTTATTTTTTATTCAGTTTCATAGCTAAAGTGTACAAAAATGAGAATAAGTGTGTTCCTTGTATAAAATTAAACATGAAAGGAATAAAATTATCAGAAGTGTCCTTTTTTTTTTTGTTTGTTTGAGACAGTCGCTAACACATACGAATCATTTTTTGTCCTTCCATATAAATAATGCATTAGAATTTCATTTGCTTGAAATTATTAATATTTTTTATGCGTCAATAACTTATAATGATGAAATAGATTCCCTTGAACTCTCTTTCATTGCAAAACTTTGCTGTATGATTGCCCATACAGAAAATAAATTATGATTAAAAGAAACTTTTTTAATAACATTTACCAAAAAAAAAAAATCCTGAAGATATAATTTATAATTTTTTTTTTTTAATTTCCATGTAATTGTAATGAAAAAAAATTTTTTTAATCCTTTTACATAATGAATCTGTATTGTACCATATTCTTTTCTTTGCTCTTTATTTCTTAATACCTCAAATTGTTATCAAAATTTTTCTGCTTTGATAGTATGTCTTGTGGCTTTATATATCTTTTTGGTACTTCTGGCATACATTTATTAAACATAAATACCAGATTTCTTCATAACACCTTAATTATATCACCAATGGGGGGGAACTGATTTGAAACCTAAATAATAAATGAAATAAAACTTTCAAAAAAAATCTAGCAATTATTTTAATAATTTACTAACAATAATAATATACATATTTAAATTAATATTATAGAAATATTAATTGCTTCAGAATAAGGCATTTAACGTTATTATCCCATCAACTCTGAAGCTGTTGCCAAGTAGCATGATATAGCACCAAATATGGATAAATATGACATAACAACAAATTTTTAATGTCTGTACTTTCGTTTGATGTAACCTCAAATTGTTTTCAATAAGCTACATTTTGTTTTTATCAATAAGGATATAAATTAATTGTGACTGTTGCATTTTGAAAAAAAGACTAAAATTTGTGATCTACCTTCTACAGAATAGCAAGTAATTCGATTGTTTTCAAAGTTATAGGATTCTACTATCAAAGAAAGGTGCATTAATGGACACGATATAGTCAGCTGGATATGGCTGTCAAAATTGTGATAAATTGGAGCTATTATTACAGAGAAATTTGTACTCATAGTGTTTCAAACAGATCTTCTGTTAAATTGGAAAGCCTAACAAAATAATAGAAATCGATAAAAGCATTTTTACAAAACGGGTTAAATACTGATTGTATATTAAAAAAAGAGGTGTCAGTTCCTTCAGAATTCCGCAGGAACGATTGACACAACTTTGGCGAGATCTCCACCAACTTCATGGTCAGTGGGATAATACGTATGTATGTACCCAGAATAATTACAAATAAAATCATGAAAGTATGATTAACCAAAAACGTATCAGGATTCATGTCACAGGAAGTATCCTGCACGAGATGTTGAAGCATCTCTGTTTTTAGGCTGAATGGACTATTAGTCTGGAAGCGGGATTTTGCATCATCCACTATAAACAGTGAATCATTTTTAAAGTTTTTGCCACCAAATATTGCTCTGTATTATTTCTAAAGAAATTAAAAAAAAGATCTGCATGTATGTACATACGTACCTCACAATGTGAAAAGTTGATGGTATCTAGTACAACTTTAATGAATTTTTTATTAACAAACTCAACGATTTGAAAGCAAGCAACAGTGTATGGAATAAACTATTTTTGTTTCGAGCACCTGAGACTCTATTGGATATTCTAAAGATATGCTGTTTTTAAATATTTTGTGGTTTTGCTGTTGAATTGAATCTTATGTAGTGTAAGTGCGAAGGACGATTTAATAAATAAAGTTAACGCATGAAATGTCAATAATAAAAAGACAAAAAAAGAAGTTTTGCAAGCCATCTGACTAAGAAGACTGAAAAAACAGAAAAATGTATGCCAGAACTTAACACTGCATCTTTAATTTGAAACATGCTGGTTTTAAAATTTTTGTGATTTTGCTGTCAATTTTTATATGGTGTAAGTGCAAAGAAAATTATTGTTAATAACAAAACTAAGAAGAAATGTGATAGCAAGAGTGAGTGCAACAGCAAACTGGTGGAATGCGAGTTCAGCGAGATCTTACCTTAACAAATAATTTGGGGCAATCGTTAAACTCTGAACCACTTCAGATTCTTTTTGTGTTATTTTTGCTATATTTATTTGGGGTGAATGCATTTTAGATTTGTAGAAATTATAATGTAATGTATGAGTAATACTATATAATTTTAATGAGGCTGAGTCCGAATAAACTTTAACTTGTGTAGTTATAAAAAACACTCTCGTGTTATTTGACTAAGAGAAAGATGGATTTTTTTAAGGGCAACTCAATCATATTTATTTTACCACAGGAAAACTCCATGTATGCACTACTAAATTCAGAACCTGATGTATGTCGTAGGAAGTATCTTGCACAAGGCATTGAAATTTGCATATTTTTTGTTTATGTGAATTATTAGGTTATAAGTATGCACACCAAGATTTGTACATAGAGATCTCACCATTATCTATTCAGCCACTTATCTGCCTTCATGTAAAAGAAAGCCATGTAAAGTAATATAATGTTTGATAATTATATATGTATATATATGTGTGTGTGTGTGTGTACAAAATTACTTGTTAAGGAGTATGCCTGACATATCATAGTACAATGTATTTAAATAAATTAATTTTTTCATTTTTATGCAATTTAGAAATATGTGTACAGTTTTTTCATTGTATTCAGGGATAAATGCATTTTATACTGACTTGTATTTGTTCTTTTAGGTTAGAAACATGATTAGAGAATGTGTTCCAAGGGTAAGGGTGTATAATCTTATTATGTTATTTCTTGTCTAATCTCAGCTTTATGCGTAGGATTTTTGCCAATCTACTTAATTTTCCTAATTTTATTTCTGTTATAGAAAGACCCAAAAGAATGGGTAAAAGGAAAATGTGAAGATAATACTGAAAATCAGGTAAAAAAAAATTTAATTGATATCTTTCCTTTTTGGTTTTATGTTTTCTGGGTTTCATGCACAAATATCAGGTAAAAAATGGAAATTTTTAATATTATTATTTCTTTAAAATTTTTTACTAATGTAACTTTTTACACTGTCTCCCAGTACAGTTATTTATATTTAGGAAACTTTTTTACTATTTTAGTTTTTGACAAATTTAATGTACATATATCAAGCAACATTGTCAAGTTAATAATATAGTATAACTGTATGTAAACAAATTTCATTCGTTTTTAAACAGAATTTTTTACTGTAGAGTGTGAAAACATGCTTCTTAACCTCATGAACGAATAATTTTAAATGTGCAGTTCTACCTCCATAGATGCATTATTTTCTGTTCTGATACTTGAATTCATACTTTTTAAATGAATTAAATATAGGAGAGTTTTAAAAAATATTACTTGGAATTCCTTTTATTAATAAAATTTTCCCGTTTGGTACTTTCTGACTGTTTGCACCCCTATGAAAAATATTTGTTTGACAATTTTTACAGCTCATAGGCACTTCTTCTTCATAAATAGTAATAAAAAGAATCATTTTATAAAAAAACAGTTTATGAGAGAAACTAAAAACTTATATTGTGATTTATATTATAATAAAATTTATATTATGACTTCACAATTTTCGGATGAACTGTTATAATTAAATACTTTAGAATGGCTTATCAGCTAATTTTTGATACATACTTTGCACAGTGGTTTTCAAGTGGAAGGGGGATAGCAGTTGAGTTTGATGTCTCCTCCTCTTAATAGCATACTGTCAGATTAGATTGAATTCCTCTTCTTTTATATTTTTTTCTGGTTTTTGTAATTTTTAAGTTTTACTTTCACATTTTGTTAATTCTTATTTTACATATTTATAGGGTTTTTTTAAATTTATTGATATTAAATTTCACTTCTTTTGGGTCTTTGTGTAAAACTGGTTCAAAATTTCTTACTATTTGTCTATCTATCTATCTATATATATATATATTGCCACTCTATTGCCGAGCTCAGTAAGCTCAGTTTTTTTATTCTTATATATTGGTACGTGTGCATTTTGCTTTAAAAGGGTTTGAATTATATTGGTCTTATGTTCCGATTAAGATTTTTATGCGTTTAGTTAATCTGCATGTAATAGTTGTAGGATTATCAACAATTTGAAAGTCTAAGTGGAGTTAAGCCTAACGAGGCCGCCATTTGTTTACATTTGAAACTTAGTAGAATAGGGAATTAAGTCAGCTGTTGCACCAATCTTAGTGTCATTTTGCCTAGTATGTTCAATTTGTGCCCCAAAAATTTTTTGTCTTTCTACCCTCTGGCCGAATTTCTTATTTTTACATAGTAATTAATTTTAATTGTAGAAATTTTTTAATTGTTTTTAAATGTGTTTGGTGTTTAATGTTTTTTTTTCTGTATTTTAAAATTTTTAATGAAGATTGAGTTTTTATGTATTTTTGTTTTGCCACAAAGTAAGAACTCAACTGTTTGAATTAGAAATGCGTCTCTAATGAAATTCAAGAAATAAGTGTAAATGAAGTACAGCAAAAAATGTATATTATGTAACAGGCCATACAGGTCATGTGGTGGCCACATCAGATATTAAAAAAAAATTGATTGATACATTTTATGACAAAGGGCCAGTCAGGATATACAGAATAAGTTAACTGGATGGATGAACGATAAAGATGCGAATAAATGGTGAGATGGTTTGCTCTTTGTTCAATTTGCCATGAATACAACATAACATGAATGAATATGCCAAATTTCTTATGGTGTTAAACCGAAAAGAGGCATAGCATAATCATATTTGCCGGGCGATCAAATCACAGATATTGAAAAACAAAGAAATTGTTTATATTTTTGAAGAAAATTTGAGCAGTGACCATACCAAAAACCAGAGTCTAAAGGAAAGCATTGAAGAGGAGCTGCAAGCTACCACATCTTCATATCAAGCCCTGACAGAACAACATGAGTTTTTATTTCTATAAAAAGAGTGGCTGTGAAAGAGAATCTTCTACTGCAAGCTACAAAAATGAATGAACCTCTAAAAAAATTTCCTTCTGCTCAAATGAGTGATACTGTATAAATACAAGTCCTTGATATTGGTTGTGGTTTGACAGATGGCTAAAAATGTGTCAGCGGTTGTTTGAAAATAAGACCTCCAGCTTTTATAAATTAGCAGTTAAAAATACCCTCAGGCAACTTTATACAACTTTTTATCAATTTGTAATTTGTAAGGAAAAGTTACTTTACCATAGATGAGATTGATCCTCAAGAAATACTGATGAGAGAAGCAGTTGCAACAAATTCAAGAAATGGAGGGTAAGGCTATACATGCTGTAATTGCAAAAAGAAGTGTTCCACTACTAAATGCAGTTGGGTACCTCTTTGTTATTGGGATCAGATTCTGAATCACCAAAAGCTGGCGATTTGACGAAAACTTCGAAGCATAAAAATAATAGCCAAAATATTTACGGTATGGTTAAGTTGAACAAAAGTCCAAAGAAAAACATATTGTACCGGTCACTCTTAAAATTAGAAATTTTTAATGTAAATTAAATAAATTTTCAAAGAAAATAGGAATAAAATTGTGAAACTGCGGATATCATTTAAAATGTTTGGAAAAATTTGCGTTTAGAATGCTTTTGCCGCCACATAAAATCAATTAAATAAGAATCTAAATTGGTTACGGCCTGAACCGCGTTGACGTTTACTTCGCCATTTCGCACTGCTCCATAGTTTTCAGTGGTGTGCGTATGACAATCATTATTGAGATCGATAAAATTATATTTATGATTAACGCAGAAATGTTAAAATCCGGCCTCTGTTAATTTTTCAGTATTATACACTTTCCAATAGTCTCAATATATTATAATCCATTAACAATATTTTCTTCAATAACTTTAAGCAAAGTTCTGGCTGAGCGGCTAGACACAGCAACTAAAAAATATTATTTTGTTTCTCGGAAAATTCTGCCTAGCACCCACCGGGGAAGAAGGATACGACCAACGTCGTTTTTTCGACGCGAAAACATGCTTTCGTCAGACATTAATTCATGGCGACAGACTTCCCTTATGGCCTTATGTAACTGTTCCAATCAACAACTACGCAATGATTCATATTAACTTGATGTTAACCAAATTTAAGGGAAGTAAATTCTGCACACCATGCATAAATGAAACGAACTGCGATTAAGAAGTTGATCCTTCAATTTTGAGAACGTAACCCTTTTTTTTTTTTTTTTTTCTTCCTGGGCACGTCATATCTTCATTTCCTTTCGGTGCTTCTTAGGGATTGAAGTAGATCTTCATTTTATGGTTTTTCGAGCACTTTTCTTCAGAGCGAATAATCTCTTGTTCCCGGACGAAATTTCTTGGAAGTTGTTTCGTGAAGAAAGCGTGAAGTCCCAAATTTTCATATCCATAGTAAATACAATATTAATAAAACACTGACCGTTACATCTTTCGAATTTGTATTCTCATTGCTAGTTAGTAAACATTGTAACAACTTTAAAAGTAAACATTGGCGACTTTAGATAAACCACTCTCTTGGCGAGTTTAGCGAAACATTTGGTGGCGACTCCGGTCCCGATAATAGAAGAGTACCTGCAGTTGTAAAAGCAAGGGTCTATTGTACAATTCATAATAATTCAAGTTGTTGCAATAAGTAAGATTACATAATATTAATCGTATAATTTTATTTATAAGTTTATTATTGCTATTATTAGAATTACTATTATTTTGTATCAACCAGTTATTTATAATTTCAGCCTTTACAATACCTTCTCCTTTCCGTTTCCTCACTAGAAATGAGTTAGAAAGCATTGAAGCTGAGGTTTTCAGATTGTAAGACAGAATGTGTTTCTACCTCTTGAGACTATATTTAGATTTGCCAGCTCTGATAAGATTGCAATCATTGGGCTTTGCGTTATAGCAACTGACTTTTAAATCGTTATGCTGGTTAGAAGTTCTGAGCTAACTTAGATTTAAATTAAATCGTAGTCCTTAACTACTAAGTTTTAAATTTTGAATTTAACTGTTACTTTAAGTTGCATTGCCACAAATGGTGGCTTATTCTATGGTAACAGGAAGTGTGTTTATGTTCTAAGTTCTGTTAAATAAAAAGGTTTGTTTTAAACCTTTTCAAAACTTTGTAGTTTATTTCAGACACAGCGACAATTCGCTTAATGTCTGTTAGGAGTTTGATACTAGTGTATGCTACCAAAACTAAGTCAAACTCTATAAAAAAATTGTTAGTTTTAGAATCTGCGGTTTATTTACAGGTGCTCTTATCTAAGCTTTCTTCTACTTTAATATATCATTATAGGTTTTAATAATAAAGTATGATTTAAAAAGTCGCATTTTTATCTTAATCTAACAAAAATATTTTTATTCATCCTTGATCATCAGTGCGTGCTGAATGTTGACATTTGTCAGAGTAAATGATTAATAATGATATTTAGCAATATTTCAGATATTCACCAAACAATTATGTGAATACCGACATTCGTCAGATATCGATCCTTCCCATTAAGATACATATATTGATATTTTCTTTATAGGAAGCTATTGAAACTTGTTTCCAATGTGTTGATGATTACATCTTGCCTCAGAATGTTACCAGAGATGATGTGAGTGCATACAGTTTTCACAATATAATAACAAAAATCAATTTATGTATCTATTGAAATATTGTTATAATATTATTATAATTATTTTGTAGGTAAGAGCAATGAGAAAATCGTGCCTTCCAAAAGTAAGTTTTATATTTATACGCTAACAATTATTAAAACAACCTTTCATGTCTTACAGAAAAAGGATGTTGTAATAGGTAGTTGCTGTTGCGGGGGAAAAAAAAAGAAGGATTTAATATACTTTTTCATAAGCTAGAATTTTTTTATACTGGTTGTCATAATAAAATGGTCATTATAATAAGTTATTATAATGAGCGGAGCTTGTATTTTATATTACTGGAAATTAGTATCAGGTTTTAATGAAAGTTTCCCGTCCACGCAAATATCGTCTACGCAAACAGTTTGCTTTGGAATGTTCACTCACATTGTGCCAAAAGATTTTTTGCATCTGAAAGAAAGAGACTTGCTTTAGAACACTGGGTGTTGAAATTTGTACAAAAATATCTGCAATAAAAATTAATACAAGATGTTTGAAATGGAACTATCACATTACCAGATTAGAACCATCATTTACTTCCAGTACTGTTGCAAAAAGTCAACTACAGATCAAATCATGTGTACTGCTTAAGGAACTAATGTTGCATCATATGACACTGTGAAGGTTTGGTACCTAAAGTTCCAAGGACTATGACATTCAAGAAGCAGAGCATTCTGGTCAGCCTCTGAGGTTGATGAGGCCCGCCTGCGAGAACTTCTGGAAGAAGAACAGTATGCAACCACTTGGAGAGTTTGCTAAAGAGTTAGGCGTTAGTGCCATGTCTATTAATCGCACTGTGCATCGCATAAACTTACAAATTCAATCGCTGGTGCCGCAGGAGCTGACTCAAGCAGATGCGTTCGGGCCTGCACTAATCTGCTCGAATACGAACGCAAGGACAAATTTCTGGATCGGATCGTCACTTTGTAGAGACATTAGGTTATTTCGAAGCAGGAGACATGAAAAATGAGCAACGCCTTCGCCGGGAATCGAACCACGGACCTCTCGGTTACGCGTCGAGCATGCAGACCACTACACCACGAAGGCATGCGAAGAAGGCGGGAGAAATACCTTATAACTTGTGATGAAAAGTGGCTTTACTTCAACAACACAGGTAAACAAGGGGACTGGTCTGCACCCCGTGACCCCGTCGGCAACGTCGCAAAGCGCAATTTAACTAACAAAAAGATCACGCTTTGTATCTGGTGGGATCGCCGTGGTATTATTCACAAAGAGTATCTGGAGAAAGGGTAAAACCCTCGACAGTAAGGTGTACAGCGAGATGCTAGTCCGTGTTGATGCTCCTATCCAAAAAAAAAGTCGAACTGAGTTCTGGCGAAAAAAGGTAATGTTCCATCAAGATAATGCAAGACCACATGTCACTGGATTCACAGGCTGGATTCTGTACGGACTCGAATGGAGTCTTTTGCCACACCCACCATATAGCCCTGACATCGCTCCATCTATCTTTTTTCACACCTGCAGCTAAATCTTGCTGATACTATCTTCCATATCCCCAGTGTAACCGCAGGCGACAGTGAGTCGCATTAGGTGGAACGCATTTGACAGGTCTACGAGCATATAGACCAATCTGCCCTAAGCGTTTGTACACGGTCTGCCTTGAAATTGTCGTACCAGTGGCTGAAGAGAGCTGACGAGACAGGTGTGAGGCTGTGCTCCGCCTGTTTCTTTTGGCAGTAATTGCCAAATACCGGTCCTCATTCGGCGTTGTAACTCTGGGGCGACCTGTGCATTTCAGTGCAATAACCGAATAGTTATAACACAAAGGAAGCATTTGGATGATTTTTTACGTGGTAGAATTATCGGCCGTCTGGAATGTGGGCGTACCCAACTGGAAGTATCAGACGAACTTGGAATTGCCCAGAGTGTCATCTCCAGGCTTTGGCAACGATTCCAAGATGATGTAATGTGAGTAGACGTTACAGCACAGATCGCCCCAGAGTTACAACGCCGAATGAGGACCGGTATTTGGCAGTTACTGCCAAAAGAAACAGGCGGAGCACAGCCTCACACCTGGCTCGTCAGCTCTCTTCAGCCACTGGTACGACAATTTCAAGGCAGACCGTGTACAGACGCTTAGGGCAGATTGGTCTGTATGCTCGTAGACCTGTCAGATGCGTTCCACTTATTGCAACTTATTGTCGCCCTCAGTTACCTGGAGTAGAAAGCATGCCTTGTGGACACCGCGACAGTGGGTTTGTGTGATGTTTTCCGACGAGTCCAGGTTTAGCTTGCAGTCTGATTCTCGCCGGACTTTCATATGGAGAGCTCCATATACCCGTTACCACCAAGAAAACATCACTGAACGACACCGTTAACGGTGGTGCAGGAGGGCTCGTTTGGGGTGGAATTATTCTGGGTTCCAGAACTGACCTGCATGTTCAAACTGGAACCATGATAAGCCAAATCTATCGGGACGTCATTCTGGAACAACATGTACGTTTGTTTCGGGGCGCCATGGGCGCATGATTTGTGTTTATGGATGACAACGCCCGTCCTCAGCGTGCAAACATCGTAAGCGAATGCCTTCAATCGGAGGATATCACCCGTATGAACTGGCCAGCATTCTCACCAGACTTGAATCCAGCAGAGCACGTGTGGGACATGCTTGGCCGACGAGTTGCAGTGCGTCAACCTCTTTCTACATGTCTACCGGAACTTCGGAGAGCATTGCTTTTTGAGTGGTGTAATATCCCCCAAGATCAGATTGATAATTTGATACTCAGCATGCCTAGGCATTGTACGGACTGTATTGCATCGTGTGGGAGACATACAATGTATTAACAATCATACCAAACATGTAATATTGGTTTTTTGTAAATAAGTTTTTTTTTATAATTTGCTCCAGGGAGAAAAAATCGCTAATTTTTTTAATAATATCAAACATATAGCATCTTTTTTTGCTCTTTACCTTTTGTTTAATAAATAAGTTTTACAATAAGTCAAATTTGTTTTGCTTTAATAAGTCAAATTTGTTTTGCTTCAAACTCTTCCTTTGCCTGATTTTGCATTATCCTGAATTTATGGACATGACTGTAGATGTTTCCCAAGGCAATTTGAAGAAATAGTCCTGACGTGCTTAGGATCGTTACCCTGGTAAAGAATAAAGTTGTTTCCTAGTATCCAAATTTTGGGCTGATAACTTTAAAATCATCTTTTAGCATATTTAATCGAATAGCATGGCTCATTGGGACATCAATAAATAATATTAAATTATTTAATTCTGTTGCTGATATGCACCTTCACACAAAAACACCAGCACCGGCATGCTTTACTGTTCCAATCTGTCTTGGGATTAAGGCCCTCATTTTTTTTTTTTTTTTTTACTCTATACAATTATACGCCTATCAGAACAAAAAATGTTAAATTTGCTTTTATCTGATGATTTCAATACACCTCTGGCTTATTTACCATTGATTTTGAGAAGAAAAAGCTAAGCTTTCTATTTTTTTCACTTCCAAAAAATTTTCTTCAAACAGATCGTTTATGTTATCTAGCTGATCTGAGTACTCGTTGAACAGTTTTAAGTGACATTGTAGTAGAAAATTTTTAAGTATATGCTGTCGAAATCTTCACAACGCTCAAACATGGATTTTACACAGATTTCCTATCTATAAATCTCTGATCACGTTGAGTCACGTTTAACCCTCTTTGACAGGCAACCTCTTCTTACTTTATTTTGGATCCGATTTTCTTCTTTATAGCTTTTTATCACATACTGCTCCGTAGAATGGGATAAATTTAGTAATTTAGCGATATCCCGAATACAATTTCTATCCTTGATAAAAAAATTATCAATTTTAGAATGCTGTTCGTTGTTTCCATACGACTACACGACATTTTTAATTAAATAAAATATAACGAAGTAAGTAAGCAAAAATTAAAGCCAAACAACTTTTTAAAGATCACCAAAATGCAAAAATAAAAAAAGTATTAGACAACAATTTTATTTATGAAATTTTAAAAAAGTGATCATGCACCGAAAATGTTCCGGTTCCACTTTTGTGGCGTGTTTTATCTATGCCTCCGTGCATTTTCAATTTTAGAAAAGAAAATAACTCACTATTAAAATTTAAAAAGTTTGGTTTTATTTAAAATCACATGAAGATGAAAGATGATAGAAAAAAATATTGGGCTTTATATTCGAATTCAATTCCGGGTTACAACGCTTTTTCTGAAAATTCTTAAAGTGTGAGACACTGTATATGGTTTCGAAAACAGGAAAATATATTCTAAATAAATTCTTCCTTTGTTCATGTTTTCCCTTTGAGCAGTTAAGAAACATATTTTACGGATTTATTACGAAATACAAAGAGTCTACTCATATCTGGTTTTATATATTATTATATTGTGAAGTATCAGATAATTACAAATATAATGCACAATAAATAGCAGCTGCAATAAACAGCAGAATAAAGTGAAATCGATGTAAAATAATAATGAAGGTAAATAGATTTTTTAAACAGTTCAATTAAATACATTATTTAAAAACGAAAATTACTGCAACTACATTGTAGAATGAAGTGAAAAAAAAAACCAGTTGTATACGCAAGAGTAAAAAATGTAACATTTGATTAAACAGTTGTACAGACATTAGGTTGTTTTGAAGCAGGAGATATGAAGAATTGAGCAACGCCTTCGCCGGGAATCGAACCACGGAGCTCTCGCTTACGCGTCGAACGTGCTGACCACTACACCACGAAGGCATGCGAAGAAGGCGGGAGAAATACCTTATATACTCCCTCTGTTAAAGGGCGACTGGGAATTTGGGGACCCAATCGCCAAATCCTGGTGGTGGAGAATCATCATCCGCCACCTTTTGAGATCGGGCGTTACTTGTAGAGTCGTTAGGTTATTTAGAAGCAGGAGACATGAAAAATGAGCAACGCCTTTGCCGGGAATCGAATCACGGACCTCTCGGTTATGCGTCGAGCGTGCTGACCACTACACCACGAAGGCGGGAGAAATACCTTATACAGTTTTAAGTTTAAATATTAAATTTGACTAAGTTTTGTTTCTAAAAACATTAATGTAATATTGCATTATTTTATAATAAGGTGTTTTGAATTTCAATATAAATTTTGAAATAATAAAATTAATTGTGGAACTTATCGCATTCTGTAAATTAAATTCTCATTTAAATAAGTACTATCCTTCATGATGAATTAATTTTTAATTTGTTATTTTGACCACAATTCAAAGATGTAAGACATACAATTCTGAACTTTAGAAACAGGCAAAATTCAATATTTCTTTGACACCAAATTAGATTTGAGTTTTGTCCATTTGTAATTTAGCTACCATAAGTACTTTAAAATTTAATTATATTAAAATCATTATTATTAGTATATTTTCGTTAAGCAAAATGAAATATCTTAGAAAAAAAGATAAATATAATTATACATTGTGCCATATTTACATTTGTAAAATCAGCTATGAAAAAATTATGTGTAATTTGAATAAAGTCATTAATTTGTACTTAATATGTTCATGCATGGAGCATTTTATGCCTGTATAACTATTTATGCTGAATGTTTACAGCCAAGCTTGAAATTCAAAGCCAAGAGGAAATGCATTAAGAAATTTAGAAATAAGGTATGTTTTTAATTCATCAATATTAATAAAGTACATAGCTAAAAGAGCTTTCAGAGGAATTTATGTATAATTAGAATGGAAAAGAACTTTTTTTTTTTTTTTTTATTGTCATGGAAAGTAAAGGAAGTGCTTCACAGTATGCCAATTTTTTTAAATATTTTTGTTTCGTATATACATTACAATTAAATCCTGATTAACTGGCTTTGTTTAAAAAAAAATAAGCCTTTTTACGGCAGAAAAATGAAAAAATTATTATTGCAAACTATGAGGGTTGGAAAGTTTTTATAGGAAATAAAAAGGAGAAGAAAGTGTGTGAGATAGCAGCAGTTATAGTAGATGATATCACAGCATTTAGAATTGTTTCTATACACAACAGTATGTAATTTAACTTTGTATAATCTGAAATATACAAACATCGTTAAATGATATTTTAAAAATAGATTACTAAATCATAAAAATAAATTAAGTGTACTGTAAGTTTTTCTATTCCCTTTTGGCTTCTATCAAAATACAAGAATAATATAAATAAAAACATTGTTCTCTCTGTATAGAAGCACGTTCTTGTTTTAAATTTTGATTTAATTTACATAACCAAGTAAACTTATTCTCCAAATTAAATTGCTTAAAAATTCATATATTGTTAGAAGTTTTTTTTTTTTAAATTATATTATGCATTATTCCTCTTGTGTTTTTTCAACTCATGTCAGATTAACTATGATTCTGTATGGACATTGGCACTGATTAATCATTAATCGGAAGTTTTAATTAATATAATAGTAAGTATTACTACTGGAATAACTATTAACATGGTGTAAGTTTATGAATGTATTTGTTTTTTGTTTCTCTAACCGTTTTTATTACCTTACAATAAATCACCTTGTAATTCTTGTAATTATTTTCATATTAACATATATAATTCCTCAGACAAAAATAATGCTTGAATACTTATTAAAAATTATTTTAATAGGCAAATTCATATGCATAATTTTAAGTTATAAAAGAATTTTAAATTAGGAACCAAATATCATGCCTCATGTTTATAGCAAAATGTTTATGAAATTAATTTAGCAATTTCATTTAATTCCTTGTGGTGTGATATGCATTATCAATAAAAAAAGCGGCATGAGGCCAATATAACATTTCAACTGTATTTTAAAATTATATACAGAGCTTTGTGTTTCCTACCTTTTTACATCTGTGATAAAAATAATAAAGCTCTGCTTATTCAGTTATTTCTTATCTTTTTACATCTATGATAAAAAAAACAGATAAAGCTGCCTTCGTGTAATTACTTTAACATATTAAAAGCTACCAAATAATGTGTGATATATGACATATATTTTATGAACAGCCATTATAAGCTATAATATCCATTATTGAAGGCTGAAAATAATTTGATTCATAACACGGTTTAAAACAGGCATTATGACGAAAATAATTAGCCGAAACAGATTGTAACATCAATGAATATATTTATTGAGAAAGATTAACTTAAACGTCGTTTCGTACAGCAGAGGAAGCCAAGAAGTGAAAGGTATACAAAAGAAAGAGTTCTGTCATAACTGCGCGGATAAACGCGAACGGCGCATGCGTGCAAGTATCTAAGAACGCGCTTTGTAGCCAACTAGTGTGACTTTCCAGGATTGTTATTAAATTGGCTCAGGTGACTAACAGCGTATGTAATATCCAACATTGTAAACACAGAAAGATACGTAAGGCGAACCAATTAGACGGCGATAAAGTACACTGTTCATTTCTTCCTTTTGACGCATTTCTTTACTTAATTTTAAACTAGGATCCATCACTATATTTCTGTTGCTATAAACTAATAGAATTATTATTTACATCTTGATTAAATTCTATTCGAAGACAGCCTAAATCTTTAACATGAAATTCTTTAGAATGTTTTCATCTTGTAAACACGCTTATCTGATTCTAATGGTTGTAATCTAAAGTTTTTGAGTTTTTTGTCTAATTTTCTTATAGAGTTTGCTCTGGCTACTGGAGAAAGGTTTCATTGAAATCAATTCTGGGTTCCTGTGAAAATCCTCTACCGACTAATCGAGCTTTTCTCTTTTGAACATCCGCATTATATTTCGTTCCAAGAACCCAGTTTCGAACAGTAATTACACTTCAAGTTTCAAAAATTTCGTTTAGCAGGAAAAGTTTTGTTTAAATTTACCTTCCATTTTTTATTCTGTTCTTGACTTCTTTTTCTTTCAGTATAGTACGTATTTTGTGAGTCTTGAGACGTTTTCCCTTTTCTTGCTTCCCATTCTTCTACCATTTTGATTTTCAAAGATTTGGGACTAGGTAACTGATCTCTTGATTCGATGGCGCATCTAAAATTTTCAGAGTTTTCTGGAAAACTGTAGAGCAGAAAAATCGATAACGAATTATCAGCTATGTCAATTTCCATTTGTTTAAACTTATCAACTATTTCGAAGAAATTCTTCAAATGCTCAGACATCGTTTCGCTTTCCGCTATTTTTCTAGTAGCCTTCTTCGCAGGTCCCTTCGGCTTTTTCATACACGGCTTTGAGTTTATTCCACACAGCATTTTATATCGCACAGTGCTTTATATGACACCATTTCGTTAGGATCAACAGGAAGAATTATATCAGCGCGAGCTTTTTGATTAGCTTGGAGCCATTTCGTCTTCGGTCCTATCGGCAGGTTTCAGTTCTTTACCGGCCATATAATCCGAATTGTCGTTTTTAATCAATACAGCTTCTATTTGTATTTCCAGCTGTCAAATTTATCTTTTCCGAGCTTTTCTATAGTAGTCAAATGCGACGTAATATAATAGTCTCTCACAGCCAAAACGAGATTCAGCGATATTAAAGGCTTAATTAAACGCTGATCAGTTCTTACCTTTGATTAGTGGTTAAGAGTTCAATGCTCGAAAACTCAAAAATGTTCATTTTAAAGAAAGTACTTAGGCACAGTTGAAATATTCCTGAGTCCATAACCAATGGAGAAAAAAAATGAGCCTAAACAGATTGTAACATCAATGAATAGTTTTAGTGATAGAGATTAACTAAAATATCCTTTCGTACAACAGAGAAAGTGAAGAGGTGAAAGGCATGTACATACACACAGAAGAAAGCATTACGTCATCACCGCGCGGATAAAAGCGAGCGGCGCATGCGTTAGGAGAAAATGCTCTCAAGCTAAACGTCGTAAATTCCAATTGTAATCATAATGTAAAATATAAAATTTTTTATGCATATAAATAAATTTATTCTTATCAAATTATCAAATGATAATTCTTATCAAAAATAAATTTATTCTTATAAAATTCTTAATTAGTGCATCTGGTTTTAAAAAATAGTGTCAGCATTAAAAATACAGTCTTCTAGTCTAACTATTTTATACCACTAAACTTAATTACAGGAAATTAATTATTTAATTTACAATAAATTATTGACAACTATATTCACTAAAGCAAGATATTTTAAAGCTAACATTTATAACCTCATCAAGAATGTGGTAATTTACCACATTCTTGATGAGTCCAGTCGCTGAGACGATGTCTTGATGCAGTCGCTGAGGCATGATTCATACATACCACTGCAGTTTCACTTATGCATAATTTTCTTCATTTACTTTCAATAAAATTTTCTCAGAATTTAATGGATGAAAAATTGTTGTAAGGTTTTTAAATTTCTAAGCATTAAGAAAGTTACAATTTGTTTGTTGTATAATTTTTATTCGTATAATTTCATGTGTAAATGCATTATACACTTTCCATTAAAAGTCTTATTGTGTTCTAGGCTGAAATTGAAACTTGCCAAGCCTGTATCCAATCGTACAGTTTAACAGAAAAACCATCATGTGAAGAAGTAGGTTACTACCGCTTCCTTTTTTTAAAAAAATAAATTAGATAAATAAAATATTGCTGTAAATATATTAGTATTATGACATTTAGAAAGAAATATCTTAATTTAAACTGGAATAAATTGTAACAGTAATGTGATGTAATGAGTGAAAAGAGCATAAATTAAATTGTTGGAAAAAGGAAGAAAACATTTAATCAATTTGTAGTTCAGAGGAGACTAGGATCATATCTTAAGAATCGCAAAACAAAATTCTCTATTAATATGACTGTGTTAAATACTGTCTATTTAATATGACTATTATATGGATTAAACGTTGTGCAATTAAAAAATGCATAAAAATTGAATAAAAATAAAATATATGTGAGGTACTGATGCCGTTAGAGCAGAATCAGTTAAAAATGCGCCTTTTTGGGGGGGTGGGGGTCACCAATTGTTGCCAAGTATAAAATTATGAAATAATAATAATAGTTCAAGAGACTAAAAAAAATTAGTTCTCTGAAAAGTAATTTTTTTTTAATTTCATAATTCTTAAAGAAAGTAAATTTTTCTTTTTAATTTTTTTAAGCTAGAGTATTCTGCACATAAATCAAAAATAACAAAACAAAACGGAATTTAATCTAAACAGGTGGCATAAAATTACAAATATTATTCACTATTGTAGAAAAAGTTTCAGTGTTTGAATATAACCGACATCATATAAATTCTATCATAACTCTAAATGGTGGCGAGCAGTGCCCCGCTGAAATTTATTTCTCCATTTAGCACTTCTCCAGAGTTTGGGTACGGCATCCGGTTTCGTGGTCTACAAAATTATGACTGTGATTCATAGTGAAATGTTCATCATTTCTTAATTCCACTTTCTTATATCCTTTCTAGCAGTTAGAAAATATTATGCTGCCATCCGCGAGGTTTTCCTGGATGGCAGTCATCAGTTTTATTGCTCAACGATCGGAACCGTGACCAGAAAACATTCTTTGCTTTCCTAGCATAAACCCCCGAATACCCATTGTTCCGGAAGAACATAATCAATGTTTTTTTTTTTGTGTGTGTGTGAAAAAACTCGTCTCTTTCTACGATTTTTTGTCTTCACCGATTTTGTTTCTTTTACGATGCATCAAACTATTTGCACATACCTCCCTTAAGTAGTTATTCCAATTAACTGACATATTATGGTTGATTTCTAACTGAATTTGCAAAATTCAATCGACGTCAATTCGTGACATTGCAGATAGATAAACCGAAAGGCACCGAGGAAAGAAAGACGCAAGCCTTCAAACCATGTTTTGGTTCTCCATTCTTTTTTTTTTTTCACAGCAAGAACGCATATGATAACGCCATATAGAAGCTTTGTTTGAGTCGAAAGTTAACTTCATCGGATGATTTTGAGAATAAAGTCAATTGCTATGAATTATTCCTTTGTCCTGAAGAAATCTCTGTGGCAGCCTCTTCGTCATTATTTAGTTTCCAAATTGTGTAGTCCATGGTACTAAAAAAAAGGGGATGAAATACGGCCAAAAAAATAACGTGAGATGATATTTCAATGAATAGCTATGAAAATGTATGACATAATCTTATCACCTTTCTGTTATCAAAGAGTAATAACTTCAGTAACAGATAATTAAAGTTTAATTTTAGATATTAAATTCAATAGATAAGACATACAATGCACCTACAACGTTGGAGGATTGAATTCATAAGCCTTCAATATCTGAAGAAAACTTATTCATTTTTTAGCCTTCTACATGCATTCTTTCTGATATCGTACTATATCTCTACACAAAGAAATCTTTCTTGCTCCTGCCTGTTCACTCACTAATCGATTACAGCAACATCGGCTGCATAAATTCAGACAAATGATTACATTCTAATTTCTTTCCATAAATGCATAGTATTTTAATAGAAGCAAGTTGAAGTATGTTACACGTTGAGGTATGTACAGCCACGAAGTTATTGTTTTACAATTTCATTGTGCTTAAAAAAGCTGTATTAAAAAAAAATTCAGTCCTAATACTTTGTAGATGCACCGTATGTTTGATAAATATGTTTCCAGGAACAACATCTTATAACATTCTGTATTTAAAAATAAGTAACATTTATACATCAATCTGTAATCAGAGTCTTGGGAGAAATATATATCGATTGCTAAATATAAAGAAGTTTTTTTTTCCTTTCTTTATTAAATGTATTATGAAAGCAAATGACAAATGTAAAGAATTTAGAAACTGTTAAAAGAACAATTATGTATTAGAAACTATTTGTGGGAAAACATAATTTTAATTTTACTAATGGCTATTAGAGCTGACATTAGCTTCACTAATTTCATCATCATTGCGTCATCTTGAAATCACAATTGCTATACTTACCACCATTTATAATTGCAAGAATTGCAATTATGAATTTGGATTAGATTAATTTAATATTGGTAAATAATAATTTATTTTCAAAAGACAGAAACTTAAGTTCTACTGAAAAAACATCAGTCAGTCTTCTTAGCTTCATAAAAAATAAATTCTACATAATTGTTATAATTAATTATTCTCATAATTTATAATTCATATGAATGATTCTATGCTTGAAATAACATACCAGAATTGCATAAGAAATTAAATTCAGTTCAAAAATCAAATGGGAAATGATGATTGTATGAAAAAATAATACAATTAAACAGGATTTTGTTTGATGTATTAAAAACAATTATTTTTTACACCGGTAATTAGTATTAAAAAATAAAATTGATTAAAAGTTAATGGTAAAGTGTTCCATAACTGCAGTTTATCTTCTATTCTATTGGCTGATAGAAAAATTTTACTTTTCATATCTCAAATGGGTGAATTAGGATATACAGTATGAACCATATTACAGGTCTCTATTGCATCCCTATTTGCAGTAATATCCGATATTTTGTAAGTTTTTCTTCTGTCTTCAGGCATTAGCTTTCTTTGTGTGACAGTAAATATATAAGTGACTTTCAAAATGTGACTTTATATTCCTGAAGGGCTTCTTCTATGATTGTTATTCACTAAAAAAGGATAAAATCTCCTGTAAAGAGCAATGAATTTAAAATTGGTAACCCTTGATTAATTTCCAGTTTGTTCATTGCAGTATCCAAATGTGTTTCAAATTTACTAAAAAATAAATAAATAAATAAATAAAATAAAAAGAAAATGAAAATCTGAAAGGTTTCAGATTTTAAATTACATGCAAAGGGGCGTTTTTTCAACATTTTGTGTGTTACCTTTATTTAGTAAATACCATGTTCTTCGCTCTTAAACCATAAAATTCAGTTCAAGAGCAATATCCCAAAATAATTTTTAAATGAGCATATCCTTTAGAATTTCTGATACGCAGACTCACGCGCTGGAGATAAAAATGTTTTTTTCTGTACAGCGTTCCCATTTCTCACTTTGAAATCCTTGAGTTTGTTAATCAAAAATTCGTTAAAGTTTTACAAAATATGAAATCGATAATAAAACAAATTTCAGATTTGGGCTTCCAGATGCCCGTATTCGCAGTAGGATTACGTCATTCAAAATTTGAGAACTTTAGGTACCGTTGTTTTATCACAATGCGAGAAACATGATTACATTTATGCAGATTCTTCATTGTTTAACTTCTTCAAATATAATACAGGGCGATAATATTGGGTGGCGACAGTTTGAAAAGTGAAACGGACATTCAGAGTGATTCAACGCAATATCGCAAAATGAAAACAATAGCCCCTCAGACCCTCAGGGACAAAGCACCTCTGGACTAAAAACAGTCATTAATAATAGTAGCTGCTACGTCTGGCAGCTACGCACGTATACAAGTTCAAGACAGTTTTCTCAAACTTTATAGCTTTACCTTGTTTTTTTCATACATTTTGCATCATTTAAAATACAGTTCTTTTTATCAAACTTTATCATATTAAAAAAATCATTCGTATCCACTTTTATTGCTAAATTATAAAGTATGTAAGTTAAATTTATAATTGTAAAGTATTATAAATTAAATTCTAAAATATAATTTGCAAGGACTTTTTAAATATTTTAACTGACAGTTGAAAGTAACATATGGTACAGTTTCTAGGAATTTGTATAACTATATTTTCAAATATTAAACATATTCTTTCTAAAATGTTATACAGCTTAAAGTGAGATTCATTTTAAACAGTTTGTTGCAGTATATGAGAAATGATGTATGTTTTTATTTTTAATAGGTTAGTGAAATGAAAAGGCAGTGTATAACAGTAAGTTCATTTTTCTGCTCATCTCCACTATTTTTTATTGTTTCCTCTTTTCTGAAGAACAATAATAATAGCAGTTTTTAATTAGCTATTTTAATCATACTGTAATATTTATCCTCATGAGATGTATATCAATCTGTAATTCTCTGTTTTTGTGCTTAGACTGAAATTAAAAGCTCAGTGAAAAATTTTTATCATTTATTTGCAAAGGTTTTTCATTCATTTTCTCAGGAAAGATCTGGTAGAGAACTCTGGACAGAACCAATAATGCAAGATGAAGATGAAGAAGAATTCATTTAATAAACACTTTTTTTAGGGGGGCTGCTGTTCCATTTAGTGATTCAATTGATTTTAGTATTTGATTTTCTCCTTTCTCTGCCTTAACTGCTGTGCAGTTTGTAGTGTTTTATGTAATTTTGTGTGTTATGTAACTATGTGTAGTTTATATAAAAAAAAATTATGGTGTTATTAAAAATGTTAAAATAATTTCAGGTATTTGCTGCCTTGTTTAGTTTGATAGAAATATCGTAGCGTTAACAAACACTATGATAATTCTAAATATCAAACTATTTTTATATATGTGGTGCATATATTTCAAGTGTGATGTTTATAAAGTATTATTTGTGAGCTGTCTATTTATTGTATATTTACCTACAAAGGATTATTAATTCAAACTATAGTATTTGTTTTGAACCTAATAAAACTGAAATTTAATCAGTATTTAATGCCTTCTTTATAGACTACTCATATTTTAATAGAACAGGCAAATCAACAACCTTGTATTCGACGTAAATTTTGTAAAATCCCAATCTATTTCGAGGGCAAAACAATTCCCCCTTCATCAGAAACAAAAAAATTCTGCAAATCGAGAAAGCGAATTTGTTGCTCACTATAGGATTCAAGACAATTCATAAGAACTTTAGCAATGAAGAAACTTGTCCTCTGTACGAAAGATTTTTCAAATTTCGTGCTGTTGCTAAAAAGTCTTGATCTTTCAATAATCCTTCACTTTAATGTAAACTACAAAAATCATCACTTCAGTATTTTTAATTGTGCAAAATCTTATTAAATAACAGCATGTTAAATATACCATATTTACTCAGATATTTCTCCCACTCACGCAATTCTCCCCTCTCTAGTGTTTTCAGAATATGATTTTAAAAACTTCTGATTTAGGGTAACAATGTAAAATATATGCACAAACAAAAAACTTCTGTGTATAAGTAAAAAGAAAATATGCTGTGTTTATCAATTAAGCTCTCATTTTGAGAGATAGTGTACACTGCATATTTTTCCCCTTCCAATTTCTAAACTGTAAAATTAGTAGGAATAAGTAATATAATATATATATATATATATATCAATTCCTATTTAGGTCAATAAAGAAAAATTTTATTTTAGTTACTTTTTATTAACATTTTTTCGTTTCTAATTTATGAAGCTGATGGTGGTCTATAATTTCTCATTCTATCCATCTCTTGTAATGCTTCATTATTGCAAAGAACCATTCCAGTGAGTTTTCGAGTAGTCCAATTCTTCAATTACACTTATGTCCATAAATTAAGGATAATGCAAAATCAGGCAAAGGAAGAGTTAGAAGCAAAACAAATTTGACTTATTTGTAAAGCTTATTTATTAAACAAAAGGTAATTACAAAAAACCAATATTACATGGTTGGTATGATTGTTAATACATTGTATGTCTCCCACACGATGTAATACAGTCCGTACAACGCCTAGGCATGCTGAGTATCAAATTATCGATCGGATCTTGGGGGATATTACACCACTCAAAAAGCAATGCTCTCCGAACTTCCGGTAGACATGTAGGAGGAGGTTGACGGGCTGCAACTCATCGGCCAAGCATGTCCCACACGTGCTCTACTGGCTTCAAGTCCAGTGAGAATGCTGGCCAGTCCATACGGGTGATATCCTTCGATTGAAGGCATTCGCTTACGATGCTTGCACTGTGAGGACGGGCGTTGTCATCCATAAACACAAATTGTGCGCCCATGGCGCCCCGAAACAAACGTACATGTTGTTCCAGAATAACGTCCCGATAGATTTGGCTTGTCCTGGTTCCAATTTGAACATGCAGGTCAGTTCTAGAACCCAGAATAATTCCACCCCAAACGAGCCCTCCTGCACCACCGTTAACGGTGTCGTTCAGTGATGTTTTCTTGGTGGTAACGGGTATATGGAGCTCTCCATATGAAAGTCCGGCAAGAATCAGACTGCAAGCTAAACCTGGACTTGTCGGAAAACATCACACAAGCCCACTGTTGCGGTGTCCACAATGCATGCTCTCTACTCCAGGTAACCGCAGGCGACAGTGAGTTGCAGTAAGTGGAACGCATCTGACAGGTCTACGAGCACATAGACCAATCTGCCCTAAGCGTCTGTACACGGTCTGCATTGAAATTGTAGTACCAGTGGCTGAAAAGAGCTGACGAGACAGGTGTGAGGCTGTGCTCCGCCTGTTTCTTTTGGCAGTAGCTGCCAAATACCGGTCCTCATTCGGCGTTGTAACTCTGGGGCGACCTGTGCTGTAACGTCTACTCACATTACCATGATCTTGGAATTGTTGCCAAAGCCTGGAGATGACACTCTGGGCAATTCCAAGTTCGTCTGATATTTCCAGTTGGGTACGCCCACATTCCAGACGGCCGATAATTCTACCCCGTAAAAAATCTTCCATATGCGTCCTTTGTGTCACAACTATTCGGTTATTGCACGGAAATGCTTATAAAGCGCTTGCGAACAATTTTACTTTTTTGCCTGTATTCCTTAGATATCACTCTCTTACACTCTCGTCATTGTGAGGTACCATCGGTGTCATCTGGTTACTTCTTGAAATTTGCATATGATTCTTGAAGATGTGTGTAGTGATTTTACAGGTGATATATTTATTTTAGAGTTCGATTTCCGCGTAACTCCGAATTATCCTTAATTTATGGACATGAGTTTAATATTCCATCTGATGATTTCACATGACTCAAGGAGTTAACATTTGATTAACGGTTTTAGGCATTTACTCTTCTCAGTGCTTGTGAATGCTGAATACGTTGTCTTTCTTGGCGAGCTTCGCGTTGTTCGTGAGTTTCATTTGCTATTGTTAGTGCATGTCTGTGACTTAGATCTTGTAATCGTAATTTGCGTTGTTCTTGAGTTTCATTTTTTATTAATAATGGATGTCTTTGACGATCAGGTAATAATCGAGTTTCGCGCTGCTCTTGAGATGCATCCTGTAATCTTTTCGTTTATCTAAGCGTTGGCGCTTTTCTTCTTTTGTTTCATTTGCAAGCTTTTCTTGGCGCTTATGTTTTTCTTTCTGTAATCGTCGCTTGCGTTGTGCTGTAGTTACTTTTTGCATTCTCCGTTTGTGAAGCAAGGGACATTTTAAAGGGTTATATTTTTAACATGTATTATTATCACATTAACATAGAAATATGGGGAGGATTTTCGCTACATAATGGGACATTACATCCGTTTCATCCAACTCTATAAAACAACAATTCTTTAATTCCATACACTTTAATAATCTTTAGAACTCTATCTTACTGTTGCCACTTATTTTTGTTAAATATTACAATCCCATTTATCAGAGTCATGCACTATTATTTATAAGTTGTTATAAAATTAATTTTTACAGCACGTGAGAAATCCTAATAAACGGTCATTATTTGTAAGTCTTATAATATATTTAAAAACAGCATATCTTTAGTTCTGATAAACAGGAATAAATAAGTAGGAATTAACTTTAATATGTGAAAAAACTGTATTAACATCAAGTGTCATCCACTAGAAGTTTAAAAAATTGTATTTGAACTTGAGTGGATGAATAAAAAGTATTTTATCAACGATTGAAAGTTTGAACAAGATATAGGGAGAGGGTAAGCTAATAGTAGGGATTCAAAAAAGGGAAAATACATGAGTAAATATAGTATTAATTATTTTATTCCTCTCCTGATATTATTAATGGAAGTAGTGTGATTAATGATTTTTGACTTCTGCAGTTTTTTATAGTTGATTTGCACAGTTACAGCATTTACAAATGATTTTTAATGAAACGTTAATGGCATAGCATTTATACTCTTTAATGTTACGATTTTCAGTCAGTTCTCAGTCATTCTCTAAATGATTTCTTTTCCACTACCATTAGAAATACTTCACTAGACGTTGAAAATCCATTAACTGCTTCACTAAAAATTCTCGACTTAAGGCCTGTTTTACGCAATTAAAATTTTATATGTATAATGTCATATAAACAGCTGAACATAATAAATATAACACAAGGTACATGAATATAGTGTATATCTGTAGATGATCTATATAAACTTCTAAATCTATTGACAAAAATCACCCACATTTTGCATGGTTTGTAGGAGGAAAATAAATATAAGCAACTACAGAAACTGGACACCTCAGCTTTATCTTTTGATTTCATTCTTGTTTGGTACTTATAACTGTATTTCATTTCTGTTGATAAGGAACACTTCATTCTTTAACTGCATTTATAGTTTATATTGATATTTATTATGTAATACACTTTCCCATTAAATACTTTGAACTCAGTTTTATCCTGTATTTTGAAATCTATCTAATTATTTTAAAAGCATTAAATTATGATACCCTGTGATTTGTTTCCTAAAAGTAGCGCAACAGTTTAACACATGCTTGAAGAATGATCAGTACTTGGCAATTTTTGTGAGCTGTTATACAATTAAATATGGGTTAATAAAGTACATTTGAGAAAGCACCATATAATAACGAAGATTCACTATTTATCACGCAGCTCATTTTCAAATATATTGCGATATAATTACTGTCATAAAAGGAAAAGAAAAACGAACTTTGCATAACAGCCAACCGTATTTCAATTAAATATTGTAAACTTGTATATTTTTAAGTAATTTTAATTTTAAATTGTTTTTAAAATTCCGATTCCAAAGAAAAACGAATATTTAACCTTGAATCTGAAATTCAGGACAAGTATTTATGAACTTTCAGAAACACATAATCCAGCTTAGAGGAAATCTAATAAAATCAGCAGTGGCAAAAATAACTCATTAGTATCGAGCAGGATAAGAACAGTAACATATACAACTCAATTTATGCAAGCAAATTTGAAACCGAAAATGTATAATTATGAACGAAACTTATTACCGATTTCCATTCGAGTATGATAACAATATGTAGCAATCTACAGGATGATATTAAAGTATAAAAATTTCAAAATTTTATTTAAATCAAGCAAAGTAGTGTTACAAAATGTGGTTTATATGAAATGAATTTCGAAGAAAGGGGCTTTTGGAGAGAAGACTGTGAAGTATTTATAAATATTTAGTTTAACTTTTCACTGATAAAGGGTGCATTATAAATGACAGTCAAAGTTATGTTGAAAATGTTTTATACATATGGGAAAAGCCAATTGTATAGTATAAAAGTATTTAATTAGGATACCCTTTATCAAAAGAAGCAATCAGTAAAATTTTCATGTTATTTTTATAATGAGTATTGCTATCGAATATACTTAAAGGTCATAATTGTGAGCAACTGTCCTGCTCTCTCACTGCTTAACTTAGAGCAGTGAAATCGAGCATCAGCACGAGGAATGCGATAATTATATGAATACTCTTAATATTCTTTTCAGTGAAATCCAACTTTCATTAAATAATAAATTCAGCATTCAAAATTGTAAAATCTATAGACAAATGGCAAGATGCGATTAGGTTTATTAATATGTTTTTCTGTCATTAATAATCCTAATCGCGTCATTCTGAATGTTATCTACCTAAACAAAGACTACCTTAACGGAAAACGTCCAATGCGAAACTATCCTGCATTCATGTAAATTCATCATTCTTTATATGATAACGAGGAGAAAATTACAAAACCCCATTTAATCATCCAGTTCAGATGTCAGGAATTGAATCCAAGGCTAACTGCAAGAGATTTCGGCAACTGATGGTCAGAAACAACGGATTACGTAATAAAGTGAACGGGATGATGATTGGTTAAAAATTGTATTCGCTTTACCATCTTTCCTTTTCCTTCTACCAACGGCATTGAAGCAACAGCAACTTTAAAATACAATACGTAACAACTTTCTGTTATTTCTGCCAGCTCTGAATCTTCTAAATAAAAATATCCGCGCCCTTGCAGGTGATTTCAGCTCCAACTGGATCTCTTGTTGATAATAGTTCAAATTCAAACACATTATCTCTAAGCTTATGTTGCAAGTGATAAATTGGTGCGTATAGACGGCCCATAATTTCCCATGCATTATTACATTAACTCATTGTCCTATGTATAGGATATTTTGAGGAATTTCGCATTGCGGAGTAGAACGAATGCAAATGACACTTCAAACTTACCAATATCCTAAATTTTTGTAATGCATTATTCACAGTTTCATAATACTATGTACTCAGACCCGGCGGAAATTCAACTTTTAGCGAACTTGTTAAATAAGGACCGCTTCCATCAGTTGGTCTTAATTAATACATTAAATTTTCTGACTAATCTGCGGGACCATTGTGAACAAATTTGTAGTGGCAGTAAAAATTTCTGACAGCATAACCCACAAAAGAATATAAGCTTATATAGTGCGGGGGTTGACTTACAGTTCTCGGCAATTAAGAATGGGGAGAGGGCTTGCAAGGTAAGTGCAATTTTTTTAGGGCACACAATAACGCTATGTTCATTCATGTTTTAATATGTTTAAACTAGATACTGTCTTCTCTGATAATGTTTTGTTCGGTTTAGTTTATATGATAATGGCAAAGTATTCGGGGCCTAAGGAGAGGATGATGCCTGCGTGGGGAATTCTCTAAGTAAAAAAGGCTCGCATATGCGTTACACATGGGGAAAAACACGAATTCGCCCGGATTATAGACCGTTGTTACCAGTCTTTAGCGACTTTACCTTTCGGTAATCATTCGAATGTCGCACAGACGGTATAGTGGTTAGGGAAGCCTACTACGGTACCGAAGGGCCCGGGTTCGAATCCAGGAGAAGACTTGGATGTTTGTAAATGTAAAGTGTCGGTGCGGCATGGCGACACTCTGAATATGCGGCGAGCCGAAAGTCCTCTCGTGTGGATTGGTTCGAGAGGAGGGGGGTGAGAGACACCCGGATTCCCCCAGGGTGCTCTCCCTTAAATTTGGGGGTGGAAAATAGAAGTCCAACCTCTCTTCGGAGTAGGCTATGGCAACCATTTTCCATGCTAATGGTTACGGCAACAACAGCAAACAATCATTCGACTATTGCTTGTTAGTATATTAACTCCAATATTTTAGCTACTTCATCCGGTATTGTAGATCATACCAGTATTGTAGATCTTAAATCCTAATGATGCTAGAAATGGTGTTTTTGACTGTATGTCATTTAATTCCGATAATATAAAACGCCTTTCATGCATATCAAAATAGCATGGCTCGGATAAAACATAGACCAGTGATGGCTTTGTCTTCCTACGTAACACTGCCCTTTCCACCAAAGCTATGGAAAATAATATTGACGTGAATGCTAAAAGTGAGAATCTTTTCCCCATTAAAT
The DNA here is from genome assembly GCA_000611955.2 of Stegodyphus mimosarum. NCBI lineage: Eukaryota > Metazoa > Arthropoda > Arachnida > Araneae > Eresidae > Stegodyphus > Stegodyphus mimosarum. The sequence continues at coordinate 258,597 of KK120944.1, forward strand.
GCAAATTGTGATAATAATTCTGGTAACGAAGTAGGTTACCAGAATCTCCCTTGTTAATGATTAAAATGATGGTATGGATTTTGGTAATCCCCTGTAAGGGTATTCAAACTGCAGAACCCGAATTAAAACTTTTACAGGCCCTAAGCATTTAAAAAATTTTTGTTTTCTGCACATAAACTTACGCCTGCTAATTCTTTTTTTATAAGTCTTGATTTACCTTCAGCATATATTCCACGAGAAAATCGGCAATGGGAAATTTTTTCTGATGCTCCGTTTTCTTCATGTCTTATTTTGCTTAGTGGTTAATCCAGCTGTGACAAACAGTGACGTAACTAGAACTCTTGAGCCCCTTTCTCAATACATTTTAATCTGCTGTAAAATAAAAATAAAAACAAATAAGGGAAAAGTTTTTAAAAAAATCAAGGAGCCAATGTTTTCATGAGGACTTTTATGATATATGGATTAATTGTTAAAAAATAAAAGCACGTTCTTAGGGAACCAGTTGAAAGGTACGTAACATGAAGAAAAAATAAAAAGGAAAACATTTTGTCTTAACCAACTGGTGAAAAGCAAATTTGCTTTAGTCTGGGTATTTGAAGTCAGATGATTTATTATGAATCAGTTATTTAAGACTTTCCTTGTGAGTGCGAGAAACAGATTTTTCTCTCCTTTCACTGAGATACGTGCTGGTAATAAATGAATAAGTCTACATAAAAAAAGGGAACATGTCGACGTAAAGTATTGCATTAAGAAGAGGAAGAAAGCCTAGATTTGCGGAGATTTTTGTATAAAATCCAAGAGGTTTTACATACTAATATGTTTTTAATTTTTATATAAAATCTGCGCCTATCTTTTTCGCTTAATTTAGCAAACTTATAAATAACTGGTTATATTATAAACTGATACATAAGATAATTGATAAACGTACAGAAAAGATATTACATTAATATATAGTACTCTGTTATTTACTCAGCTTACGAACATGACTTAATGCAATAATATACAAGTAAAAAATAACTTTTATGATGTAAATGATACATTTGTTAAATATAAAACATATTTATCATAAACTTCATAAAAAAAATTATTTGAACAAGCAAGTTTTGGAGAAAATATGAATGATAAAGTTTTTTTTTTTCTCTTTAAAAGACCTTTTGGTACACTACTTGAATACACGATTTTTATAAAAAATATGAATGCTAAAGTTTGTTTTCCTGTTTCCTTTTAATTTTCCTCAGTCCATACTGCTCTTCTCTAATGGGGTTTCCCTTCTCTCAATAAGTGTAATTATAACACTGGTGGCCAAAATCATCATAAAGACAAAATTGCTTCCTTATTAAAATTTTCGCCTCCTAACCTTCATTTCCACAAACTTATTTATCAATACCTGGCCGTCCATATTTTTAGCCATCTCAGCTTCGACGCTCAATAGTGATAGGTTTGACAGCCGATCTTCTGTCATAGTGTTTCTCAAATATGTTTTCATTAGTTTCAGTTTTGAAAATGACCTCTCACTCGTGGCTTTGATTACAGGTAATGATAAATACACTGCTGGTCACCCAAATTGCAACACCAAGAAAGACAAGAGATATCACAACAAAATTTACTTAGCAGATAACATGTTGACCAAGTATCAAATGATTAAGTTTATAGATTTCTATGAAGCGTGGTTCCTTCTAGAATCAGTAGCCAGAGTAGCCGCTATTGTTGGAGATCACCGCTGCCACACGCCTCGACTTTGGATGTGTTCTTGGGGTACAGCAGACCAAGCAGCTTCCACACGTTGCCAAAGTTGATCTGGTGTGGCAGCTTGGGATGTAATCTTGGTCAATCGTTCAGCAACCATGGACCACATGTTTTCTATCGGCGAAAGATCCGGAGAGCGAGCCAGCCAGGGAAGTAATTCAATCTGGCGATTGACGAAGAACCCTTGGAGAATGCGTGCCACGTGTGGTCGCGCATTATCCTGTTGAAATATGGCTGTGGGCAAGCCCTGAAGGTAAGGAAGGACAATTGGCTCCAACACCTCGGAGATGTAGCGCTGGCTGTTTAAAGTACCGGCAATGCGTACTAGAGGAGTGCGAGAGTGATATCCAATACCGCCCCTACCATAATACCCGGTTCAGGATTAGTGTGGCGGTGTATAACGCAGCTGTTCAGCATCCTCTCTCCACGGTGTCCCCAGACTCGAATCCGACCATCCTGGTGTTACAGACAGAAGCGTGACTCGTCAATAAAGACAATTTCATTCCATTCTGCCATCCACATCCTTCTTTCATCGCATCATTGGCGGCGGAGACGTCTGTGGTTCTGCGTCAAGGGTAGACGAAGCAATGGACGTCTTGCGGACAGACCACTCTGCTGTAAACGGCATCGAATGGTATGCGCAGACACTGGATGATGCGTTACAGATTGAATGTGCTGTGCTATGGTTCGTGATGTGACTGAGCGATCTGTCACTGCCATGCGCGCCATGTTCCTGTCATCACTTGAAGTGGTACACTGAGGTGGATGCGATCGAACACGTCGGTCCGTCGTACCCTCGTGCATCCAACGGTCACATATCCGCATTACAGTTGTTTGGTTTCGTCCAACACGACTACCGATTTCCCTGAAAGGTAATCCACACTCTCAGTAGGCCACTATCCTTCCTCTGTCAAACTCGGATACTTGATCAAACGATGATCGCTGTTTACTACGAGGCATAATTGATCGTTTTTTTTTTTTTTAACCACAAGAAAAACACAGTTGCCGAACTTGAAATCGTCGAAAACTCCAAGCCTTATATAGCGCTTTGAAGTGGCGCCACAGGCCCGCGTGATGTGCATCTGCGCTGAAATTCTAATCATTTGCATATCTCACCTCCGCCAATGCATGTTGTAAATTTTATGTTATTTGCATGCTTCCTTCAGAGTGTTGCATTTACGGTGGCCAGCAGTGTACAATATAAGTTAATTGGACACTTCCGAATGAGTGCTTGTCATGTGACAATATTTTACTATTGCTAATTTAGCTAAATCCTTAACGGATTTCAAATTTTGGATTTCTGTTCTGGAAAGTATTTATAAATAATAACATTTGTACTTCAAGTGCATTAGTAAAGTCTTCTTTATATGTTTTCTGTATTTTTGAAACATTATTAATAGTTTCCATATTTGTTAATGATGATTGTTTTAGGTTCCAAAAATGAAAACATTGCGATTTTTGTCATTCTAGTCATTCTGTACTTTAACTGAGTATTTAAAATGTCGAGAGCGCCATAAAAAACTGTTTCTTAAAAGAAATTTCGGAATTTTCAAACCGGTTATTCTCACATAGCTCATCAAAAAATTTGCTTGTCTTTATTTTTCTTTTTTTTTTTCAAATTTAGTTTCTATGCCCCATTTATTTGCAATAAACTCATCTTCTATCATAATGTCTTCAAACTTGTTTCTCATATCTTCCATATTAATAGAAACGTTTTTTAGATGTTGATCAGCTCCATTCAAGTCGATTGATTTTCGATTGTCGAGTCGATTGATTGATTGATCGATCCTGCAGCCATAGCTCAAGACGGGTTTAAAAAATTTTGTTTTTACGTTTTGGCCTGTTGTTATGTTTCTTAATGTATGGAAACATATATTATGTTTATATTTCATATTTATCATCAAAATATTTCATGTTAATAGAACAATACGTTATTAGTATTAGTGGACATTTGCATTGTTAATAGTGATAAGTTTGGATTTTCAGATAAATGGATTAAAAGTTTAGCTGAATTGAATTTTTAGCAAGTTTTAAATTATAAGAATTTAGTTTATGTAATAGTACAAATCAATAACTTACCTTTATAATATTTTGAGATCACTCTGAAATTTAATTTTAATGGAAAACTTCCTTACGTTCTCGATATAGATTAGAGAAATGGCATTAGAATAAGAGCAAATCCAGTTTACTGCTTTGAGTCATCAGAAAATTAGAAGTATACTTGAGGAGTAGCGTTTCACACTTCAACGCAGTTGTTAGCGAAGGAAGCCTCCTCTATAAATTTCTAGTCTCTTCCCAAGTTGAGTCACAGTAAAACTTTCATCCAAGATTTTACTGTAAAGATGTCCACTTTCCTTTAAAAACGCTGAAAAATCTGTTTTTTCAGTCAAATTCTACTATTATTATTGTCATATTCCAATGATAAATAATACATGACCTGCGATATCTTTCTGCATTTCCCCTGTACTATAAATGTATTTCAGTTAATGTATAATTATTAAATATTTAACAGTAAAAATTATGGATATTCGAATAATTTTAGGAAATTCTCCCACAAGTATAGGGTGAAATAATAAACAGGTAGAACAAATTTTATTAACCTACATCCAAAAAGCTTTGAAAAGGACTCTGTAATACGAAATGGAAATTTTAAAATAAAACACAAAATACTTATTATATGAGGATTTATCTAAGTTTAAATACCCACTGTAGCAGAATATGACGATTCCCTTTTAAGTTTCAAGGTCGCAGAAATGGTTAATAATTTATAGTTAAGCTTATTGACACTAACGTATTGTTGCGTTTTACGGGTTCGTGGATTTGAGAGTATCCGATGAAAACACGATGCAGAACAGTAAAAAGCACAATTTATTTACAAGAATCACTATTTCCAGCACAGTTCCAAAATTACCTTTAAAAGCGTCGAAAATCTACAATAAATACGCTGAAACATTCAGCAACACAGCTTCAGGCTGTAACTGTAAAGGTAGCTTCATGGCAACACTAAACTTATAATAAACACCGTGGAACAATCACCAATACACTGTCAAGCTGTACTGTAAAGATAGCTTCACGGCAAAGCACTATCTCGATCGCTTTCCGTTCACAAAACTCTCGCGTAGCTTAGCACTCACAGTAAACAGCTATTCTCACAATTAATCACAATTAATCACACTCTTAATCACACTGCTGGCTCTCAGAAACGCAAGGGTTTATATAGCTTTTCATTAGGTTCCACAGGTTTCGAGAAATATCTCGACAGGAAATTATTCTAGAAGCTTCCCGATTGGACCATGGTTTTGGTCGCCAAATGGGCGATAAAGTCGCCAATCTGGCAACCCTACCATACACTACTTTATGGCAACACTAGTGCTATGCCGGAAAGCTTACATACAGGCGGGAAGCTTACAAATTTGGTCGCCAAATGGGCGATAAAGTCGCCAATCTGGCAACCCTACCATACACTACTTTATGGCAACACTAGTGCTATGCCGGAAAGCTTACATACAGGCGCAACCGCCGAATTTTTCGCAACAGTATATTTGAAGATAAGTACTCACTCTGTCGCATAGATTCTTAAAGTAGTACGCATAAATCCTTGTTTAGGAAATAAGTTTCTTCCTAATTATAAAAAAAAAAGTTGTATGAAACAAGTTTTGCGTGCTTCTTAGAGAAATGCGCAAAACTTCATTTAATAGAAATAGGCTTTTTGTACTCCAGGTGGATCAAAAAGCAAAAATCAGTTAGGTAAAGCGGTTATATTTTTAGGAGTATTAGTATTTATGATTATTGTTATCTTTTTTATTTGCGTCTTAAAAAGCTATATATGTCTCAGAAATTAATGACCTCAGATTTCCAGTCTTATAAATTAAGCCGTATCAATTTTTTATCTCAATCATTAATTTATTAATGACAAAAATATGAAAACTAAATATAAAGTATGGGACCATATATTAACGGAAGCTATTTATGTCTTAGAAAAGTTACGCAGTGATGCCGAAATGAAAGAGAATAATGTAAAAAGGGATTTTATGTGTGAAAATCGCATCATTTACTATTAAAATGTTTTAATTAATTTTTTTAATTCGCGAAAGTTATTGAAATATTGCAATAAAGGGGAGAGAATTCTTTTTTGAAATATTCCATTCGTTTGTTTAGTGAAAATTGCAGTCAACGTTCTTTCAGATGTTGAAATGCAACTTAAAACTATTAGGACAAAGCGGCCATTGATATGTTTAATATTTTCAGTAATTAAGTTATCCAAATTTACGAAGTAGTATATACTTTTAGTTGTGTGATGGCATTTTTATTATCATTATTACATTATTATTGATGATTTCACATACTGAATGCTGTGGAAAGTAGATGAAAAGCAAAAGTAAAGTAAATTGTAAAGTTTCATTTCAGGTAACGATTAGAAAGTACTCCACGAAGGCGTTCTTCCCTTAGGTAAATAGTCGAGTGCTTTATTATTATGTAATAATTCAATTCAATTCCGTTTAAATAATGTGCAAATTATTATTCATTACTGAATTCTACGCTTAAATGTTTCACGTTGTTAAAATGAATTGTATCTTATTGCATTTTTTCAAACGAAGGGAAATTAATATACTACTTTCAAAACAAATTTAATAATTTCAGAATTATCTTTTACAGATTAGTGTGAATTTTTGGTTAGATGCGTAATTTACAGGCTAAGAAACACCACAGCTCTCTTCTCTTTCCTAAAGCAAATCACGCAAATTCAAAAGTAAACCCTCAAGCATTAAAATATGCTTAGTAAATAAGATATATTTTACGAGTTCTATGCCATCAGATTTAATTCTCGATTAGGAATTTTAAAGAATTCTTAACCTGCATTTTATCTTCAGTATGTGAAAATTTTGATATGAAAAAATTGGATAAATATTGATTTACTCATTATTTCAAGTAAAAATATTCATCCATTCCATTTCCTCCCCCCCCCATGAATGAAGAAGAAGTAATGAATTTAATAAAAAAAAAAACAATTTACGTCGGAAGTTAACTGAAATATTTGGCCGCATAAAACTTCCCTCTTTTTTTCTGACCTTGAATTCATTCAAAGATCCCTAAGCCGAACGGGAAATCTCTCCTTTCCAAACGTGGTGTCATAAATTCTTTGCGTTTCCTGGACGAAGGCGATATTTCGACATTCCACCCCCTTTTGAGTTGGGATTGCAAAGGGAGAAAATTTTCCTTTAGAGGGTTTCCTTTAATATTAATTTTCAGATTACAGACTAAGGAATACAAAGGAACTTTTTCTATTTTCTGCTGACTACTATTCCAAACTGGGCTAGTCCCGAAGTTACTATTTCATAGTTGAATGACGGAATATTAACTTCTGCAAACACTGAATTTATGTGTTTCCAAGGTCCCCCTATCTGCGACATATAGGAAACTGCGTCACTGCACCACAGGTAGGGGGCCCTTAAAAACTTAAAAGGAGACTAATTCTATTCTATATAGACTTATACAACTTTAGAATCTTTAAGTGCAGAACCTTTAAGCATATATATATATATACTTAAAGAGATGCATAAAGAGCTTCCAAGAGTCCCACAGGGATCCTTGCTTGGACCTACATATTTCAATAGCTATGTGAAAGACATTCCCACCACAAACGACACAACCTTAGCTATGTATGCAGATGACACTGTGATCCTTGCTCAATGTGGTCCAGCTCAAAGCATTCATCGGTCCAGTTATCCAACGACTTCAAAATTACATACACACACTAAAGACTTGGCTCTCCAAATGGAAGATCTTAGTCAATGTGGAGAAGACTAAAGCTGTTTTATTCACAAGAAAGACAAAAATCTGCAGTTCTAAGGTACCAACATTCCATGAGCCAAGCAAGTCCTTTATCTTGGGGTGATCCTCAATAATACTCTTATGTGGTCCCCAAACATCACATCTATTATCCAGAAGTTTCGAGTTCGTAAAGCAAACCTCTACCCCTTAATTGCTCGAAACAGTGTGTTATCTATAAATGACAAGCTGTTTATTTACTAGTTCATTCTCAGGCCATTACTATGCTATGAAAGTCCAATTTGGGCACACACAAGAAAAACTAATAGGCAAAAACTTCAGGCTTGCCAGAACAGTGTGCTAAGGCAAATAATTAACGCTGAATGTTACATCCGAAATAACAGGATCCATGAGGAGCTTGGCGTTGAGTTGCTCAGGTCTCATTACTACAAACTTACCATAAATTTTCACAATAGACAGCAACTCATAGACAACTCAAGCATAAAATTATGTGATTATGATTATAATAGCTTTGCCAATATTGACAGGCGCTTGGCCCAGCTAAATGTCTGGATTATGTAATCCATACTCACCTCCTTTATTTCTCTATATATTATGTACAACCACAAGATAATTGTCTGCATTCAGTGTATAATATGTTTGGATATTATGTAAGCTGCTCGTATACTGTTTTTTCTACTTTTATTTCATTCGTTTTGTGTGTTTACATTGAGTATTTTTTTGTATAATTTATTTTCATCGATTCAGAATCCCAGTATTTTCATTTATCTCTAATATGTTAAAGCACACCAGCTCGATTGCCTCTGTCGCCCGATACCATTAACAGCTTTTAATTTCTCAGCTAAAAATTGTACTACACGTTTGTCATTAGTACTCAAACCTAGTCACTCTGAAAATTAACAATCTTAATTATATATATATATAAATCTTATCTGATTTGATTAGGTTAACTGCATCATCTTTCGTAATCCCAAATTATTTTATATGGGGTAGAGCCTAGAGCTCAGGCACCCGAGTGTAGCAAACACCGTTCCACAGGGAGAGAGAGAAGTAAAACCTAAGTGTCAGTCATAGACTAGAAACTATATTTTTAACACTATACCCTAAACAAAGCCAACAAATTTATCCAAATTTAAATTTTAAAAAGCAAATTATATTCTATTTTTTAAGCAGTAAAAATATTTCGCAAACAATTTTAGAAAGACCTTGGTTTATGCCAATGGATTAATGTATTCTCCATTGGGCGTTTTTTAAAAACCATTTTAATAAAAATTTTAAAAAAAAGAGAACGGACTTTAAAGCATTAAAAAGTATAAAATTATTTTTAACCAACTTCACTGAAGTATAGGGTTGGCAACTAAGTAATTGCGGATTTTTTTAGAAAATCAAAGACAATTTTTTCATGGAACTAAGTAACTTTATTCTGTAATGTATTGCCCATTTTGATCAATGACCTTTTGCCATCTTTCAGGCAGCATCATAATCCCACGTTCATAAAACTTCTGGTTTTTATTAGCAAAAAACTGAATCAGGTACGATTTGACATCATCAGCATTATTGAAATTTTTACCATTCAAGGAATTTTGTAAAGATCGAAACAAAAAGTAATCAGATGGTGCAAGGTCAGGACTATATGGTGGATGTGGCAAAACATCCCAACCAAGCTGCAATAATTTTTGCCAAGTGACCAAAGATGGGTGTGGCCTTGCATTGTCATGATGGAATACAACACCTTTTCGATTTGTCAATTCGGGCCGCTTTTCTTCAACTGCATTGTTTAATTTAGTTAGTTGTTCAATGTAGACATCAGAATTGATCGTTCGGTTGGGTGGTAAGAGTTCAAAGTAGACAATTCCTTTGTAATCCCACCAAACTGATAACAAAACCTTCTTTTGATGAATATCAGCTTTTGATGTTGTTTGAGTTGGTTCACCTGGCCTGCTCCACGATCTTTTCCGCTTGATATTGTTGTAAACAACCCATTTTTCATCGCCAGTTATTAGTCGTTTTAAAAATGGATCATTTTCATTACGTTTCTTTAGCAAAT
>KK120944.1:268768-297982 GCA_000611955.2 Stegodyphus mimosarum
TTTTTTTTTTTTTTTGAAAATAAACCTTATTTAATCGGGAACTTTAATTTTTTTCCTTGTATTTTTTTCAATCCCTAAATGTTATCCCCAAAATTATTAGCTGGTATTTTAAACTACCTTTTTAAGAATGCGGTAACATACCCTATCACACACACAAAAAAAAAATCATTCAAATCGGAAAACTTTAATTTTTTTCCCACCCCTGAATATTAACTCTAAATGCGAAAGGGGTAGTTTTTTAAAAGTTTTAGTTTTGCATTTTATTTGATTCCCAGTGGCTTTATTCATATCAAATTTTAATTATTTTCGGAAGCTTTTATTTTTTATCAACCTTTAAATGTTACTTCCAAAATTATGGGATGACATTTTAAACCACATTTTTAACAATGGTACCAATCTGGTAACATACCCTATCAAACAAAAAAAAAATCATTCAAATCGATTGAGATATGCGGAAGTAATCGCCGAACAAACAAACAAAAAAAAAAAAATTGATGATCGAATTGATAACCTCCTCCTTTTTTGAAGTCGGTTAAAAATACATGAAAAAGCCTCGTTTAAAAAAAAAAAAATCTTATAGAAACTAAATATTTCTTTAGAAAAACTGAATATTTTTTAATTATTCTAGTCACCTTACTTTTATAACACAAGTTTAAAGCTCCGGTAAATAGTAATTGTATTATAACGCCCTCTACTTCACTAGCAACCAATCTGCAAGGCAATTATTCAGGAGAAGCTTGACCCCCTTCTGTACTCTTGCGTAACTAGCCAATTAGAGTCCTTGGTGACACCAGATTGTGGGCGTGAACTTTCGTTACGCGACGCGATGCTCCTTTCGTCATTTTAACTCGTGACTTTAGTAGCGACTGACTACGGCATCTCTTCCGAAGAGCGTGTGCTTTGTGTGTACTGCGAAAAAAAAAAGTTTAAAAAATAGGTACAGTTTAGAAAACATTTACCCAACGTCCACAAGCTTCGAAATGAGCTTAATCACATTAAATGCGGAGAAAATTGTTTGGAAAGCTTCTCTACATTAATAAATTATAGAAAGCAATTTTGAGACGCTGCATAAATATAAAAATTTAGGTAAAAGTTTAGATCTGTCATTCCCATCAAGACAAGGTTTGTTAATCCGCACCTTACACTTATTTGAATACGCAGTGGTAGTATTACTTTTTCTTTTCCTCTTATTTTAAGGAAAATAAAATTATTGAAAAAGTGCCATTTTTTACTTTGCCTAATTTGATAAAATAAATAAATAAAAAAGCATGTAATAGTTGCACGATCAACCGTTGTTAAATTTTTCCGGATCTATGTGATGTGAGAAATGTTATAAATCTTGTTCTTCATCTTTTATCATCTGTAATACCAAAAGATTTCCATTTGCACATTGCAAAGTTCTTATAACACTAACATACCAGTTAGCCTTTATGCACCTGTTGCATATTTATGATGCTTCAAAACTAAATTTATGGTATAAATTCATTACTGAATACATAAATTTAATAACACTATATTTTTCATTGTCTTAGTTTTTAAAAATTTGGTACTCTTCTGCTATCGGGATCAGATTCAAAAATATACGTATTGTGTGTATAAACTGACATGTGTACATGCATACATATATACATGAACACATGCATACATATATACATGAACACATGCATACATATATACATGAACACATGCATCTGTACATGATGCAGAGATTATAAAGATTTAATTGTATTATTATTATTATTATTATTTGCTTTCATTCACCAAAATGTACATACCATTTTACAATTTTCTTATCCCAAATATTTTGCTTTCTTTCATATTATTTACTTATTTTGAATCATAAAATTGATTATACTTAGATTTATGTTATCTGCGTTCAAATTTTTTTCGGTATATTTACCTTTTAGTCTACATAACATGTTTTGGAGATTTTTAAAAATCAAACTTGGTAGATATGTTCTCAAACCATTTATTGGAATTCGAAAAAATAATCCTTTTTATGATGCATGATTTTACTCTTATTATCCCAAATGTGAGGTTAATGGACTAGAACTTACTGCCTAACAAACTTTTTCCTTCTTTATATTTGTAATTAAAAACAAACAGCAGGAGAGAAGTTTTAAATAATCTTCCTCTTTAACATATTTCCAAAATAATGTTTAATGGAAGAAAAGTGAATGCCTAAGTTACACATTGAGAACGCAATTTTGCATATATGTGTTATATTAATTGTATCCATTTAATTTGTCCACTGCAGGAATTCCAGTTAAACGCAGTATGTTGCAGAGTATTGGGAGCATTGCGCTAGTTTTCTTTAATGACTGGTTTGAAAATTCATTTATTAAAGAAGTGAAATATTACGTAGAACAGCAAAACGTTAACTGTAATGTTATCCTCTTCTCTCTCCACCGGACTCAACTCCCTTAATCCAAACAATGGATCAAGGAATCATAAAAGCATTCAAAGTCTGTTATGTCAGGCATGTTTACATCTTTGCAATAAGGCACTAGACGAAAGAAACATTACCTTTGAGTTTTTCGCTGTATAATATCTGCGGAGTAGTTCTCTAGGCTGGGGCATTCTTGGGGCTTGGGAAGTTTTCTTCGTTAAGGGCAGGAGCTTTCTGTTGTACTTGGGAGTTTTTCTTCACAAATTTTCTTTTATATTCCTTACATCCTCCATAGCTGCTTACATGATTTTCCCCGCAGAAAATTCAGGTTGGCTTGTCGTCAGACTTCATTGAACGTTGATTGCTTCGATACGGGTTACCGCATTTTACACAGAGGATTTGATTGTTACAGCATGCTTGAGAGTGTCCGTATTGCTGGCAGCGGTAACACTGCACTGGGCGTCTTTTCGGGTGGCATTTTTCAAACACTGCTGGAAAACTAAACATGTGGTTTAGTTGAAAGATCTGATTGCCTTTGTTGTTCCTTTTTAACTCAAGCCGGTAGATGGGTAATTTCATAATTTGGCCTTTTTGGTTCCGGGTAAACTGCTTGACGTTTGTGATAGGATACTTCCTGCGAGTGAGGTCTTGGTGGATTGCTTCTTCTGTGAATGATAGCGGGGATGTTCTTTAGAATTGCTCTTATCGGTTTTTCACATTCGTAACGGTAGGAGTGGAAAGGGATGTTTTTTTCTATTAGTATTTGATTCATTTTGTTGTAGTCCTTCAGATTTTGCGTGAACACAAAGATAGATTTGGCTCTCATTTGGCATTCGTATGGTTCAGAGCAGTTTTGCGCGAGAATGCCATCTAATATCATCCAATCCGTTTCTTCATTGGAAAATACAATAGGAGGGGGAGGGGTTTCAGCTTCGGCTCCTCCTTCTGAGTTCTGTTCAACTATCTTTTGCAGGAGTTGGAAACGATTTTCCTGTGCTATTTCCATAGGTACTGGATTTTCAGGAGCTTTTGCAGTTTTTCTAGGGATAAGCCAGGGTTCTTCTGTGTTGGGGTTGCTAGCTTCTTGATTCACGCACTGCTTCTGTTTTGTGATTTTAACTGTTTCATCAGCAAATTCCATGATGATCGCTTCTTTTTCCGCCTCAGCTGCTGTCATGTTCTTCATGAGTTTGAGGTGTGTTTTCTGAAATTCGGTTTCAGATTCCAGAATTAGTTTCCGTATAGTTTTCTTTTTTAACATTTTCATAATCATTGTTGTCAGTTTTCGTCTTTTTCTCAGCGTCGGCTGTCTTCTGTTTTCCTTTGCATTTTCTTTTGAGTCGTGGGTCCTTCAGGAATTCTTCGCGCCTTGAAGTAGTAGGTAGGGAAAACGTAGATTGTTCGGAGTCCGACACCTCACTTCTTTCATCATCAGTTACGGGTGTCTTAAAATAGGACATGGCTGTGTGTGAAACCCAAAGAGACTCACGCTAGGATCAATAAAGTTCGCAGTAAAGCAAGGTCTCTGACTGCCTACGGGACTGGATCAGAACTGTACGAGAGAGCAGGAAACTGAAGTGCGTCCTACACGCTCGGGAGCTCAGCTCGGAATCTGGGATTTGAACTGGATCGAACTACCAGTGGCTGTTTGTAAATAGAAAAATGTTCTTACTGTTGAGTGATAACTACCACCTACATGCCTTTTGAAACACATAACAAAAAATCAGGATACTTAGTTCACATGTTAGTTCATCTACTTACAGCGTAGACACACCAACATTACATTAAAATATTTCAGTACTTCCAACATTTGTTAGCTGTGAAATATTTTGAAACGTGTTAAACAGTATATTGAACAATGTTCAAAATGTAATATCATGAAAGGAGCATCCAATTTTCTTCTGTCTGAAGAAGAGAGACCTGTGTGTGTGATTGCCCTTAGATTATACCTGCCATTGGCAACAGCCTTGAGCACCTAGTAGGTTACAGTGCGATTAGGCTCAGTTCGTCCACCAATTTTGATGGACAGCACCCCGGGAGGAAGGGTCCGAGGGTCTCCCACTCCTCTCCCCTTCCACCAAACCACACGAGAGGAGTTTCGGCTCGCTGCATATTTAGAGTGCCGTACTGACACCATACATTTAGAAACATCCATGCCTTCTCCGGGACACTAACCACTATAACAGTTGGGCGGCTTTGCCTAATTTTGTTCACATACTAGTCAAGCAGTTTGGCAACTTAACTCCTTACTTGAGATTTTTAAATGGCAATTTTTAAATATATTTTGAAAATTTGCTTCGGTTTAAAAAATCTATTTAATTTCTTATTCTGATACAAGACCCCCCTCTCAAAAAGGAAACATTCCCTTTTAATAATTTCAAAGCAATATGTGCGAACGTTACGATTACATGTATAGGACTTAATCCCTTACTTGTGTATAAGAGTGATTTGTCATCATTGGCTTTTCTTCTGCAAAAGTAATAACATTTCTTAATATATAACTTTTGATAGACCTGATTTAATATATTGACTCTTGATAGACTTGATTTAATATCTTGACTTTTGATAGACTTGATTTAATATATGATTTTCGATTGGCTTTAGTCATTTCGAATTTTTTAGTCTCAAGAAACTGAAATAATCTGCAATGCCCTGGCTCAAACTGTGTATCTTCCAAGTATGCATCGAGTGTGCTTTGAGTTACACTTTAAAGTCATGCATACTTCCCCTTTTAAAAGGCGACTGGCTTAAGAGACCCAAGCGCAAAATCCTGGTGGTGATCAATTATGATTTACGTGAAATATTTTCAGCTCACTTTCAGAAAGCCTCACATAGCTAACTGAGACCATAGGGTCCAATGACACATTTTGGCTACAAACCCCCTGATGGTAGTAAATGGACAAGCTTGTTTCTTGGAAAAGTTTCTTCTACCCTCATGTGTCATTATATATAATACCCCAATTATACTCAGAAATACTAGTCAAAAAGTAGTTGTCATAAAACTTTCACCGTGTTGATAATTTTCATTTAATCTGGAAATATATACATGAACCCCATCTAAGATGATCATCTATAATTCCAGGAGGTTTGTATTTTCTGACTAAATACTTAATTCAATACTATTTTTTCTATTTTTCAGCCCAAAGGGCCTTAGGCCAGAAGGGCTATTAACGTCATTTTGGCATTTTGCGTCGATTCACTTTTCAAGCTGTTCCCACCAAATATATTTAAAGAAATTAAATAATGAAGAATCTGCATAAGTGCATGTATGTTTCTCGCACTGTTATAAAACAAATGTACCTACAGCCATCAAATTTTGAGTAGTATAATACCCCATCGAATATGGAAATCCATCTGGAAGCCCTAATTTGGAATTTGCATTATTATCGCTTTCATATTCTTTAAAACTTTAACAATGTTTTTATTAACAAACTCAATGATTTCAAAGCGAGGAATGGCAACACTATACGAATAGGGGAGACATTTTTATCTCCAGCGCACCAGACTGTGTATTGGGAATTCTAAAAATATGCTCATTTTTATTTTGCAATACTGCTGTTAAAGTGAATTTTATGGTTCAAGTGCGAAGAACACGGTATTTAATAAATAAAGGTAACACACAAAACGTCCCTTTGGGCGTAATGTAAAATCAGAAAGCTTTCAGTTTTTATTATTATTATTATTATTATTATTTAAATAGTTATTTACTAGAAAAAAGTACAGTTTTTCTGATAGAAATGTGTAAATTTGCATAAAATGTTCTGATTGGTGCACTGATAAATTAAAAGGATACACAATGCTATTAAATATGTTGTCGTTGTTGCTTACGTTCACTTGTCTGACGAAGTTCCAAGCCCACGAAATTCCTCGTGGCAAGGAGCGCAAGATTATGGCTGTCGTTGGCAACAGCCTTGAGCACCTAACAGGTGACAGTGCGATTTGGCTCAGTTCCACCCGCAATTTTGATGGAGAGCACCAGGGAAGGGGGTGGGTCCGAGGGTCTCTCACCCCTCTCCCCTTCCACGAAACCACACGAGAGGACTTTCAGCTCGCCAAATATTTAAAGTGCCGCCATGCCGCACCGACATTATACATTTACAAACATCCATGCCTTCTCCGGGATTCGAACCCGAGCCCTTCGGCATGGCAGTCAGCGACGCTAACCATTATACCACTTGGGCGGCACTATTAAATATGATATCATGTGATAACTGCCGATTGAAATGTATGCTGCTGAAACATAAAACAGTAAATTCATAACGAAAACGCGAGACAAAATGCTTGGGCAAGAATAATTATCTGAAGATACTGCTACGTAAAAAGGATTCGGACATAGTGACATAGCTGGCGGAGAAAGGGGGATATCCCTTGTTTCTAGGTTCAACATACAGAAGCACCAAACTGAAGATCCACATTGCATTTTGGCAGAAAGGACGGGGCACGAAATCTTTCGCATCCCCCAGGCACATAAAATCCTAGATACACTTCTGCTCAGACGAATCTAAAAACATAATCCATGACACTAAAATAAAACAAAAACTAAATTAATAATTTAAACAAAAATAACCAAATAAGATTAAAACTGAAAGCTAAGTAGAAAAAGAATTCTGTATGCAATATAAGAATTCTGAGAACAAAATCCTTTTAGGAAGTTCCTGTGTTTATCCCTCTATAAGACACATAAAAAATGTGCTAATTCAATCAATAAAACCTCCTAGAAACTTGAGAGAATGGAAAAATAGATGATTAGGTGGGAAAGCAAAATAAGTTTCAGGTGTAAAAAATTAGAGCTATTACATGCAAACATCAGGCATGTGAGAACCGGATGTAAAATATTTATATGTGTAACTCAAATGCACAAATTTAATCAAATGGCTAACAAATTATTCTTTATTTTACCTCAAGAACGAAAACAGCAACTTCATATGGCACTGGCAACTACAGTTCAGAATTCATCAGTTACATAATTTCACCATGCAATAAACCTTATTTTTTTTAATGTAGTTTGATCCTGATTCTCTATGAAGTGCATTCATAAACTGATACAGCTTTGATTAAATAGAAAGAATAACTAATACCAACATTTTTAAAATGACACAAATACTTAACAGTGTGATGTCCTATAAATTACTTCTTGTACGTTAATACAAGTTTACATACAGAAATATTATTTTTGAAACTCGACTTAAATAATCAATGATTCAGCAACCCCCAAAATGCAGGAATAAGCCGTACCACATAACAATTAAGAGTTTTAAACTTTCAGAAGGCATAATAACCCAATATAATGTGGAAATCTTGAGATTACAAAGGAAAATAAGATTAGACTATATGTCATGTTTATACACACTTTGTGAGCATTTGTTTCGAACACTTCTACACAAGCATCTAGGTACAGCAGGGTCACAGTGCGGCGCGCATGCGCAATATGATCTGTGACCAATATGAGGGTTTTATTAGTTTGGCGATGATTTTGTTTATCACCACTGAAGTCACAAAGCAGTGTGTTGGCGGTGAATTTCCCGTGTATAGCGGAAGAATTAGATGTTTTTTGTCGTCACAAAAGCGTTGCGTTCAAACTCGCAAAGTAGTGTGCAGCATTCTAACATTGATACAAGTAAAAATAAACTCGTGTGTCCACATCGCGTGAAAATTTATTCCCACAGTAGAACATTAAGCCATCATTTAAGGAAGTGTCATCCTTCAGAATTTACGTCAGAAACGGCAAATAAAAATGGAATGTGGGAAATTAGAAAGTTTTGGGAATACAGTCATTGCATTTAGTACCTAATTTACTTTATAAAATATTCATTTTAAGCATTTCTCAATAAAATAACTCAAAAGGGTTTCAGTAGCTAGATAGATTAAAAACCTTTAAATTCAACAAATCCCAGTAGCTGTAAAAATACTGTGCATATATTTAACAAGGGCTGTGCAATGTCCAGCTAGTCTTAATCTTCCATTGCTGTACCAGTATCAATGTCCAGCTAGTCTTAATCTTCCATTGCTGTACCAGTATCAATGCTAGTAATCATTTCAATGTTCTTTACCTTTAGGCTTACAGCGGTGATGAGATTTTAACATGATGTTACATGAAGTGTCATTTTCAATAAGTTACTCAGATTATAATTTTTATTTTGGAAACTGATGCTTCTAAAATTAATTTTTATCACTGAATTGTGCAAAAGCACACACTGATAGGGTTATTGTTTTATCTCATCTGCCTCCGCCCTGAAAATTGTTTGCATGTGTTTATGTTTAGGATAGTTATGAAGTATGAAGGAATGAAAGGAAAGTATAAAAAAAGAATATTCTTTATTAAGGACACTGAAAAGGGAACTGCATATATTTAGCAGCATGTCTTCTCTGAAGAGGATATGAATGGCTGGGGTTCTTGTTTCTGAACCTGCTCCTGCATATTTTCCATTAGATAATAATATCAACAAAAACTTTTTTTTAATGTGCAGAAAAGTTCTTTGATGAATATTCGGAATTCATTTTCAAGTTTAAAAGTTTTTTTACTGTTCACAGCTATAATCATAGCCACCAATATTTGTTGTTCATTATTGAAAAAATTCTTTCTATTGTAGTTGATGCATTTAGTGGTAAAATTGATTAACTAGACAAGCAGACACTTTAAAAATAATAATCTAAAAATTCATCTAAAAATACATAATATCTGCTGTGGTACATCTAAAAATAGCAGACATTTTGCAGTCCTCAGACACAGTCCAGGTAGAATTACAAATTTTGAATCATTTGGGCAAATCTCCAATGTCTGGTAACCCTACATAGTGGCTATCTTTCTAAGAGATATTGTATCACATTAATAGTATACACAGGAAAATCCACAAGAATTCCATTCAGCTGTTAGGGTTGGTTTAGCTTATTTAGTATTTGGTAAAGCATTCAAGAGCTATTTACCTAAGGAGTGTTTTTGTGGAGGACCTTTTAAGGAAAACTAGCTCATACACATATTACACATTGAGAAAATCAGAAAAGTGCCCATGGAGGCAGCCTGTTCACCAAAATTCCAACCTGAGACCGAGTTACTAGTGTTCAGCAACTTTAGCACTCAGTTGCTGGTGGGCCCAAGTTGTTAAGGAAAAGCTTGAACTACCTCAATTTTGTGGCTTTAGTGATTTGTTTACAAACTTCTGAAAATGATTTTAAAACGTGCAACTTAGCATTACAAATCTTAAATTAAACATAAGGAGCAGATTCTTTTCTTTTTATTATTATTGTGGTGTATAATTGTACGTAATGAATAAATAAATATATAAATTAAGATAAAAAATGCTGTTAAAAGTGTGGAAATGCTTATGTTGAACAAATGTTATTTTTTTTTCTATTATAATATGTTAAACAAAATAAGGTAAAAAAAGTGCATATGCAAAGAAATGATCTGAAATTTTAAAAAAAATCTATGAACTGCATTCACATTGTATTACTATAAACTTTATTACACAGTTAACACCTTTACTTCTATTTCTAAGTGATAGTAACAACTTACAACATCAATAAGTTACTCGTACACATTTCCCTATTAAATAGTTTGGTAAAATAAAAATTGCTACCAAACAATGCAATTTAACGTCCATAATAGATGATTGTGATGTTTAGTAAAATTAATTCCTTGGTTTCAGATATGTTCTTTTACTGATTGGGCTGAATAATTTTTTATATGGAAAGGGAATAAGTTCTTTCCTATAATGTTCTGCGACATATGTTGCATGTTTTAGAATATTCTGCTTTGAGAAATTTATCAAGAGTCAGAATCCAAGTATTTACAATAGAGTCCAGCAAACTAATGGGGACTGAGAGAATGCTGAGGTTTATGGAAGAAGAGGTGGGTTATTCAAGACTCATAATATTTCATCCAATGCCAAAATCTATGACACGTTTGTTTATAGTTTTCTCTTTGTCCAGTCTTTTAAGGCATCCAATTTCAATTCCATTTTTATGTTAATTTGTTTTCTTTTCTTCTTGTTCGACATTTTCACTTACAGAGACAAAACAATGCAATATTTGTAAGTCTGGATATAGACCGAGAAACTCTACACAATAAACTGAGTTTTTCCTACAATATGGTACAGCAATAAACCTGCTAATAGTACAGAAAGGAGGAATGTGAAAAGTAATCAATCAATAGCAGTTATCTGACTTTCTTCAGTCATGTTGTTAATCACAAGAGAAATGCAGTAGACTGGAATTTTCACAAAAAGAAAAAAAACTCTGTCATCAAATTCATTACAGATTCCGGAAGTCATAAATGAAAACAGGCAAAAACTGCAAAATTAGAATACCATGGTGAATCTTTGAACACAACAAGAAAACATCTAAAGATTCATATGCATAAATACATGCAGTAATTACAATAATACAGTAATTTAAATGTGCTTACACTGTTTGAAACATATAGGTAATGTTAGAAATTATTAGTCTAGCTATTAATAAACCAACACATTGTTTTGAAAACAATATCCTGCTTACCAGGAGATTTTAGCAATTAAAAAAATGTGATTGTCAAGATATATGGAATGTAGAGTTTGTGGGACTCTACTGCGCAGGGTCCACTTGGTTATCTGCTGTGGGAAAACTGGAAGAGTAATGACTGCACAGAAGAAGGGTTAAAAGTAGCCTTTATTGCACTCTTTAGAAATTTACAGTGCGTCAACTTGACGCTAACAAACGACGCCTCTGCTTGGGTGGTAACTGAAACACTAAGAACTAAACTCAAAATTTAAAGATATTCAAAAGTAGTAGAATTACGTTAAAGGGCTCAGACTATCCTGTTTCCTAAAAGAGCGTTGAAAATCTAGTGGCAGCAGAGCCATCTAATAGCTGTTACGCCATGTTTAACCAGCAATCAATGCTAAGCAGAAGCTCATGCTAAAAAAAGCACAAAGCTCGCCAACACTCTCTAACCTTCCCTTCTAGAACTTGGTATTTAAACCTTTTCTCCCACTTGTAGAATTTGTATTATTTCACGCACGCTACCAAATTTAAACATTCTGTTATTGACAATTAGGGAATGAAGGCTTACAGGAAAAACATAAACTTAAATTTAACTGGTTACTAAAGAGCTTTGCGGATGAGCGAAGATCGTCTAAGTTCTGGCTGGGGCTGCTGCAAGTCTTTATCAGGATTTACTAGAATAACTGGTTCAGTTTTCCACGGAACTGACGATGTTTCAAGTCCGGCTGAAGTTTGCACAGCTTCACTTCTTTGTATGTCCTTGTCCGGAGCCCGTGGCTTCACGTTGACATCTGAAGTACACTGGTGTTCAAAACTTAAGCAACAGGTGTTCTTTTGACCATAACTCCACAAGAAATCATCTGAGAGACATGAAATTCAGAAATGAGACATAGCATTTTATAGTTAAACGATAACAAAAGCATAGTTGCGCAGAAATGAATACAATGCATACGGTATGGAACCAAACAAAAAAAGGCTTTATTGAACTCATAGTATCGTTACACATGATTGTCTGTAGAACAGGAAGAGCAGCAAGCAGATGTTCCTTAGTATGCGAAATGCCTTCCTCTTACTGGAATGGTTGCTTCGACCGTCTCTCCATACTCAGCACCAGATTGCCCAACCGGTCTTAAAGTAAGAGTGCCCATTCCTGAATCACCATCTGTTTCAGTTTTTGGATGTTCTCCGGAGGATGTAATCGTGCCGCATGACCTCTCCCCAAAGCATCCCACACATGTTCTATGAGATTTAAATCAGGGGAGTATGCTGGCCAATCCAATCGAGTAATATCTTCACATTCCAGTAGCTTCTGAACAGCAGGAGTCCTGTGTGGCCGTGCATTGTCATTCATCAAAACGAAGTCTGCTCCAATGGCATCGCGGAACAGACGCACATGGGGAAGGATCACCTCCTGACAATAGCGATCTCCGGTTACAGAACCTCTGTCGGAAACTGGAGCTCTCTCCACTCGTTCAGTATAATGCCTTCTCAGATGAGAACTCCAAGACCACCGAAACGGTCTCTTTCCGTGATATTATTGGGATGAAATTCGGTCTCGACCTCTCTCCAAATCAACTGGCGTTGAGAATCGCTTGCAGAACTAAAGCGACTCTCATCCGTAAAGAGGATACGACTCCATTTATGATATGTCCAGTTTTTGTGCTCCTTGCACCACTCTAAACGGAGGCTCCGATGGCCAAGTTTCAAAGGGATGCCTCAGGAAGGCGGGCGAATAGGCCACCTTTGTGAAGGTGTCTGGTCACAATAAACCGTGACGCTTGTCACCCCGTTGCTGTGCAAAGTTGCTGAGCTATGGCGCTTGCTGACTGGTTTCGGGCTCGTTTCGCCTGCAGGACTATACATCGGTCATCGATTGCAGTTTTTTCCTCGGTCGGGCACCACGAACCTTTCTAACAGCTGTACCTATGGTTTGGAAGGCTTTCCAAACGCGCAAAACAACGCTTTTGTTGATTCCAATCTCTTCAGCTACACTTCAGCTCACACTACGCCCCTCCTTCCAGCTTTCCTATCATTTTTCCACTTGTGAAGTCATTCATGTGATTTCTTCTAGCTACATTTCACGAAAGAACTCACTCACACTCGCAGTGACTGTCTTTAACTGAGTCTCCGCCCTTCCTTTTATTGTAATCTTGAGTTACGTGTGCCTACAGCACGCGTTTTGCGTACGCTCACATCGCCTGTGACGTTTTGTTCATGGTATTTGCATAGTATGACCTTTCTACTGAATTGCGTGTTCATTGTACTGATCGCAAGAACCCCTTTTCTGCAATTCCATGGTTATCTGAATAAATTTAAATTGTTGCTTAAGTTTTGCACACCAGTGTAGTAACCACACGAGGTTCATAGATTACCGGTGCAGACGGAACCTCGCTCCCTACAGATCTAATCTGATTGACGTGCCGGCGCAGTAAAGTTTCTTGAACGTCAATGGTATAATGCAGCGCTCCATCTTTATTTGCCACTGTGCCAATTTTCCATTGAGAATTTGCCGATCTGTAATCCCGAATGGCAACTTTTTCTCCGATCTCAAAAAGTTCAGTCTTTGAAATCATAAGTATCCCTTCGGATGCGTTCTTCCACTCTTCGTCTAAGATTTGAAACAACTAAATCAATATCCAAGTTCTAATTTCTCTTTTTAAGAATAACATTGCAGGACTTAACAAGGTTGTCATATTCGATGCCTTCCTATAATTCATGAGGAATATGGCAAGTTTTTGCTTAATATTTTCTGGATAACCTTGCATTGCACGTAACGCTTGTTTAACGGCGTAAACGTACCGCTCTGCTTGCCTGTTACTTGCCGGTTTAAATGGAGCACACGTTTTATGTTTAATTCCATTATTTCTCATTTCGCCTGATGTGAACTAAGGACCATTGTCACTCACAACTACAAGAGGCAGTTCGTATCTTGAAAAACAGTCTCTCAAACATTCAACTGTCTGAAAGGAATTTGTTGACTAAAGGATACACTTCTAGTCATTTAGAATGTGCGTCAACGATAATCAAGAACATTCGTTCAAAAACAGGGCCTGCAAAATCTATGTGAATACGTTCCCAAGGCGCACTTTGATATTCCTAGTGATGGACCTTTGCCCTTGCTGGATCTGATTTAAACTTAATACAATCAACACAGTTTTTAGAAACTTCTTCAATATCATGATCAATTCCCTTCTAAAAGACGTAGGATCCGGCGATTGCCTTCATTTTAACGATTCCTAAATGTCCTTGGTATAACTCTTCGAGAATTTTAACTCTGAGCTTTTTCGGAACAACTACCCTTAGACCATTCATTATACAGTCATCTTGTAAGGTGTACTCAGCCTCCCTACCTTCCAAACTTTCTCCAGATTTTAATTTCATATAAAGAATACTTAATTCTTTATCAGCTCGTGTTTTCCGAGCTATCTCCCTAGCTGTTGCAGGAAGAGTTTCAATTTGGGAGAGTTGGAATATTTCAACATCATCCTTAATGCTTAAATCTTCAGACTTAAGAGGTAGGCCCGACAAGCAGTCAGCATTACCATGTTCTTTAGTATTTCGATGCACAATAACAAACTGATATGCCTGCAATATCAGTGCATAATGTAAAAGTCGGGTGGCTGTGAGGATAGGAAGCCCTCTTTTCGACTTGAAAATAGGCACTAAAGTTTTATGGTCTGTGACCAGAGAAAATCGTCTTCCCTTTAGATATAGATAAAACTTTTTGACAACCCAAACAATTGACAGTGCTTCTTTATCGATTTGGGCGTATTTCTGCTCTGTGGTTGTCAGTGTCCTCGTTGCGAAGGCTATAGGCCTTTCCGTTCCATTGGACAAAACATGCGAGAGCACTGCCCCAAGACCTACCGGAGATGCATCAGTAGTTAGCATTAACGGTAATGTGGGATCGTAATGCGTTAAAACTCTGTCTGAACAAATTTCTTTTTTTATTTTTTCAAAAGCGATTTGGCAGGTTTTTGACCAATTCTATTTAACTTGTTTTTTTGTTAAATTATTCAAGGGATGTGCCAAGGTTGCCAAATTACGGCAAAATTTGCCATAAAAATTCACTAATCCCAAAAAGCTTTTGATGTCTTGAACGCCTTTAGGTGTAGCGGCATTAGCAATTGCCAAAATTTTTTCATCTGTTTTATGCAATCCCTTGGCATCAATTTTGTGCCCTAAAAATTTAATCTCATTTTGGAAAAATTAATTTTTAGTTAAATTCAATTTTAGACCGTGCTCCTAGCATTTTTGAAAAATATTTCCAATGCTCTTAAATTAGATTGATCGTCCGTTCCTGTCACTCGAGCATCATTCATAAAAATTTTAATTCCTTTGATCCCCTGAAATAATCCCTCAACATAACCTTGCCAAATAGCCGGGGCAGCATTTAATCCATACATTAAGCGTGTACAAATATACAACCCCTTATGCGTGTTTATTGTTAATAATCGTTGGCTCTCCGGATGCACCTTCATTTGTAGATAAGCGTGACTGAAATCAAGTTTCGAGAAATGTTTACCTCCATTAAGGCATGAAAATATTTCTTCGAGTTTTGGTAATGGATGCTGTAGCACTTCCAAATTAGGATTCAGTGTCACAGAATAATCAGCCCAAAGCGTAATGGAACCATCAGATTTAACGATTGGTACAACTGGTGTTGCCCACTCTGAAGTCTCCACCCTCTCAATGATATCTTCTTTCTCAAGCCGATCAATTTCTGATTCAATTCTATTTTTTAATGAGAAGGGTACCGGTCTTGACCTACAAAATATTGGTTGAGTATTAGGTTTCAAATTTAATTTTACTTCGTCATTGTTAATTTCACCTAATTTACCGTAAAAAATTTATTTGTACTCCTCAAACAATTTGTTTTAGTTCACTAGAAGTTGTCAGTGTTTTGATGGAATTCCAATCGAGATTGATTTTATACAGCCATTCTCGGCCGAAGATTGTGTCCAAATTTTCCTTCACAGTGTATAAATTTAAAACTAATTTTTGACCTTGGTATTCAACTTTAGTAGGAACATACCCTAAAGGTATTACCTTATCACCCCTGTAAGTTTTAAAAACTAAATTTGTAGGCTGAATCTTTTTATTGGAAATTTTTCTAAATTTGTTTATACACATTACCAAAACTGTTCCCCCAGTATCATGTTCCATGCTAACTGGTTTGGTTTTCAATTTTAACTTGAACCATTATCGGCGGTCTGATTGGCTCCTCCTCTTTTAACTCCTCCTCTTTTAACATCTGCGTTCTGGAGCTAAATCCATAGATAGGGACCTCAGTTTTCGAATCATAATCATTATTTGCCCCAACTTTCTTTTGTTTAACCTGTCGGTTTTTCCTAGACAAATAACACGCTTTTTCGATATGACCAATTTTTTTACAAAACCGACATTCACTTGTTGCGAATTTACAATTATTTTTACTGTGATTTGCCCCTAAGCAACGCGAACAAGTTTCATTTTTACCTTTGTTATTCTTAGCAACAAGGTTTTGTTTCTGCGGTTTGGACTCATTATTCTTGGTTTTAAGTACTTTCAGTTCTGCGGATTTGCCTATAATCTCATTCGCACCATTAATCGCCTTTTCCATCGCCAAGGCTATCTTTAATGTTTTCTCTAAATCGATATCATCTTCCTGAAATAACCGATCTAAGATATTACGATTTCGTAGACCGCTAACGAAAACATCCCTTAACATTGTATTTAGAATATCTTCTTTATATTCGCAAGGAATCGCTAACGAGCGTAATTCAGTGACATAACTACTAATTGATTTCCCCTCATGCTGTTTCCTATTAATAAGCATGTGCCGACTAGGTATTATTAAATCTTTAGGATTTAAATGGTCCTTAGGGGCCTTTTTTAATTCGGTAAACCTTATATCTGAAGGATTATCCGGAGAGAGTAAATTCTTCAACAAATTATACAATTTCGCATTCAAGCTTGAGATCAAAACTTTCCCACGTTTTGCTTCTGGAACATTTTGAATGTCCAAAAAAGCTTCAAATCGTTCTATGAACGAATAAAATTTTCTACCGTTACATCAAACTTATCAAAAGAAACAGAAATTTTGTCTTGTTTATGTTTCGATTTCTCTTGCAATGCGGACATTAAAGCTTCATTCTGCTTTATTGATTCTTCAATTAACTTCTTCATCCTTTCAAAATAAAAATCAAATACTTTCTTACATTTATCCGTTTTCGGGGAATCCCCTAATCCAAGTTTCGGTTTTGCTACTTCTTATGCATGTAAGCTAGTACGCCGATTTTTCGAGAACTATTTTCTTCTTTCTTTTTATTTTCCTTTTCACATTCCATCCTCGTCTCCATATGTTGCGTCTTTGCAGTGTGAGTTCAGGTAAGTGCAGGATGGAATGAGAACGGACTAGTTAACAACACTAACATTTATTTCTAACTACTAAGACAGACATAGCGATGCACTATTTACGCAGTTATTACATTACACCTTAGTCTCGTATCCAGACGTTGTCCGGATATAAGAGTACTGATACTCTTGAAGTCAGATGCTACACCTACAACTGTATTTAATATTTATAATGTTTTCACATTAAAAATTAACTTCCTTGGTTCAATTTGTGGTCTTTCTCTTACATTTCAATCCCTGTTCCAGAACATTATTTATAAATTAGAAGTGTTTGAAAACTATGGATGGCCATCAGGAAGAGTAAATAAATAAAATAATAAGACAATAATTAAATGCAATGCAAAGATGTAAGTGTTTCTAAGTTAATACTAAATAAGTAAATAATAAATTAAAATATTTTAACACATACACACATATATATATATATATATATATATATATATTCTTATTCATTATAGAGGAATTTCGGGGCTAATAATGAAGACCATTAAGTACGACCATAAGTAATTTATTAATGAATTAACACATAGAAAGAAATAAAATCTAAGAGAGTTTTAAGTTACATAGCTCACGCTGAGCTTTCAAATCCTCCACTAACGTTCGTTAAGTCACATGACTGTAAGAAAAAAGAAATGTTTATAGTTTCGTAAATCCCGCATCACGTGACCGAAAAGCAGATGCGCGGTTTAAAGGATGAGTCACTCCATCTGTTACATCCTTCCCCTCTGGCTCCGACATCGTCCCGAGGAGGAACCAGGAGTATGTTTTCTGGGACGTCCTCTTCTGCGAAGGGGTTGAAGGGGTGCTTAATTCGAGTCAAAGCAAGGTCTTAAGGCCAAGGAATCATAAGCACCTAATGAAGTATGTGGATCATTTAAGTTTGAAACCTCATAGGTAGTCGGTGAGCGTTGAGTCATAATAACATAAGGGCCGTCTCGACGAGGCATAAACTTAGATGTTTTCTGTTCGGCAGATTTGCTCACAGGATGCTTGGAAATTCAAACCCGATCTCCAGGTTTAAATTCGTGTCCAGGTCTTCGACTTGCATCAGCATATTTTTTCGTTAGCATGACAGAGCTAACGAAGTGAGTTCCATTATCACTGATTAGCTTCCTAGGCAATCCATATCGTAAGAAAACTTCTTCGATTAATGTAATGGCACATTCCTTTGCAGTAGCAAAGGGTAAGGCGAAAAGCTCCACCCATTTCGTGCTGCAATCTTCAACAATCAAAATCCACTTTTTTCCATTGTTGCTTTCAGGCAGTGGACCAAATAAATCGATGGCAAGCGTTTCGAAGCGTTGACCATATATTGGTGTCTGGAGCAGACTGAATGGCTTTTGATTTGAAGGTTTGTAACGGTTACATTCGTCATAGCGTTTTACTTAATCTTCAATGTATTTGCGCATTCCTGTGAAATAATATCTCTGGGAAATTCTGTGGTATGTTCCTTCCGCACCATAATGTCCTGCTGTAGATACTCTTTGCATCATGATACTCTTTAAGAATCTTTTCTTGCTCATGCTGTGGTACAACTAGTTGAGCTTCCTCTGATTCAGAGTCTGGTGAGTAGCTATATAAAATTCCTTGATTCATTATATAACCTCGTCTGGTCCAATTTGAAAAGTTTTCCTCTTTGACTTCACTTTCGAAAGATTCTATAATTTTTTTAAGCTCTGTATCCTTCCACTGTTCTTCACGAATTTCTGCTGCCCTTCTGGTTGGCATGTCGATAGTTATCATACAAGCTTCACATGATTCTCCTTCATGGTTGTACGCAGGACGTGACAACATATCGGCTACAAAATTAACTCTTCCAGGAATGTATTCCTTCTTCAAATTATAAGACTGTAATTGTATTGACCACCTAGTAAATCTGCCCGTAGGTGACTTTAAGCTTAAAAATCTACTTCAACGGTTGGTGATCTGAGGCCACAGTAATCTCTTGACTATCGATGTAGCCACGGAATTTATTCAAAGGCCATACAACAGCAAGGGCTTCTCTTTCTGTTGTAGAGTAATTTCTTTCGGCTGCGGACAACAAACGGCTAGCATATTCTATTGGATGTTCCTCTGAACCTTTTCCCTGTAATAGCACAGCACCCAAAGCGTAATTACTAGCATCCCTCCGAATAATGTAAGGCTTCGTTGCATCATTTTGCTTTAAGATAGGAGGGCTAACAAGAAGTCGTTTTAATGTCTGGAAAGAATTTTCTTCCTCTGGTCCCCATGTCCAGCTTACATTCTTCTTTGTTAGATTGCTTAGAGGTCTAGCTGTTTCTGAAAATTTCGGTATGAATCTTCTATACCAGTAACAGGTCTGCAAGAAAGACTGCACTTGTTTCAAGTTTCTTAGAGCAGGCATCTTCTGTATAGCAGAGGTCTTCTCTGGATGAACTTCTACTCCTTCACTAGTAATCCAGTGACCAAGATATTTTACTTTACTGCAAGCAAAATTCCATTTCTCACGATTTGCATTAATTTTAAATTGCAACAATCTCTCGAAAACCGCTTCTAGATCAACTATATATTTTTCATCTGACAGTATTATAATATCATCTAAGTAAGAGAGAACAAGCATATTCTTTAAGCCGCTTCGGAATTTATCAATTAATCTTTGAAAAGTGGCCGGAGCAGTCTTCAGTCCGAAAGGCATTTGAACGAACCGGAAAGTTCCAAAAGGGCAAACAAATGCTGTTTTGTCTCCGTCTGTTGGACAAACGCTGACTTGATGGTAGCCAGACCGTAAATCAATGGTTGTCATATATGTTGTATGTTTAGCAGCATCCATCCTAGGTTATGGATATGAGTCTGACATTGTAACAGCATTCAGTCCTCGGTAATCAACGCCTTTCCAGCAAATCTTCAATCTCCTTCTTGGCTGGAGGCATCCGGTATGGAGGTACTGAAACTGGAGGATTATTCCCGGTATTTATGTGGTGTTCAATGTAAGGAGTTGCTTCTCCCCCTTGTTGGAACACAGTTTCATATTTCGTTAACAGAGCATTGAGTTTTCCCCTATGGTTTTCAGTTAGATGTCTTCCTTCATTTTCTCTTAATCGTATCGTATTGACGTCTGCACTTTGTGGACGTTCGGATAGTTTGAAAATGTCGTCACTGAAACTAAATTTCTGTTTAGGATTGTCATGGAAATACCATCTATTATTTGGAAGGTCTAGAACAATTCCAGCACAACGCAGAAATTCAGTTCCTAAAAGCGTGTTGTTATCTTTTGCTGTAGGTAACGCAAATAAAGTTATGGGGAAAGATCGTCCTTCAATTTCTATATCTACTTGGGTCTTATAAACTTCTGTTTCCTTCTGTAGACCATCGGCGAGGGTAACATTCATACTAGTTTTCCTAAATTCTATTCCTCTTTCTCTCAAAAGACGATACAATGTTTCTCCCGCTATAATATTTTAAAAATTCTCTTTTTTTATTCCTATTCAGAAATATTCAGAGAAAGTTATGTACTATTTAATGTATTTCACTATTAAAATAAAAAGAGCGCTAATTTGAAATGCACCGAATTAAGCATTAATTACAAATTGACTTAACAATATTACAATAAACTTTGCTTAAAAATGTATTCTTTTCGTATACTTAGGACTCTGAAATACTGTACAAATAGAAAATATATACATTTATGTATATAATTACGACGCAATTGCAAAATATTTACATCCAATCGTGTCAAAACCCATTGCGGCCTCTCCATCTTACTTCCAACCTCCATGACGTCACCGCAGAGGAGAGGAGGAGGGGAAGAGATTTAGTTTACATCGCCCCCCCTGCAGTGGATTGGCGCTGCAATTTGGCGTCATGTTAGAGTATGGCAGTGCCGACGCTTTACTTTTATACAGCTTTGCTTTTAAGTTACATAGCTCGCGCTGAACTTTCAAATCCTCCACTAACGTTCGTTAAGTCACATGACTGTAAGAAAAAAGAAATGTTTATAGTTTTGTAAATCACGCATCCCGTGATCGAAAAGCAAATGCGCAGTTTAAAGGATGAGTCACTCTATCTGTTACAATATCATAAAAATTAAATAAAACGACAAAAATTTTAGAACAAATCATTAAGAAATCATGATTTAGGTAATATAAATATAAAATGATAAAAGGAATGAAGAATAAATTAATTTAAATATTATAATATAAGTATTATGAAACTCAGGCAAAATAAACAAAAGAATGAAGAAACTAGTAGTAACAAAATACATTACTGAACATAAAAGAGATAGATAAAACTATTTTTAACAACATTATGTTCATTGTGTAACATGTAAAAATGGATCTTAATTTTGGTTTCTACTAAATTTAAAGCCTTCTTGACATCATGGCCACTTTATTAACTAAATGGGTACTTCTCCAAAAAATTCTTTTCTGTTAGGGGATCCAGTTTGGATATGGAGATTTACATCTTCAATCTGTTGAAGTGTTTGGAGTGTGTTTTGGTTTACCAAAGGAAAGTGACGCATGCATACAGGCTACTATCAATACAAATTTCACTATAACATGTTGCAATCATAACAAGATTTTTTATGAATATTATGATTCATTTTTGCGTTAAAAAATTACCAGTACTCTTCTGTTATCGGGACCAGATTAAAAAATGTATGCATGTATGCACGTGTGTATGTATCTGTGTGTATACACACATATATGCATATACATGCATACATACACACATATACATAAATAAGTACATATATCCATACATACATGAACAGATATATCCATGCATACAGGCATACATTTCTGAATCCAGTCCCGATAGCAGAAGAGTACCAACATGTTATAAACTCTAAAGAAAGATGAACACTAACTGTATTTATGATTTCACTCAAAACCTGAGCAGTACCGAGTTCTCGCCGGCTCCAATTTTAAATCCTACATAGTCCTATACACAGCGAAGTTCTATTAATGCAAATAAATGCCATATGCAAAAAAATGATATTACAATCTTCAGTGAGTTAGGAGACTTTCTTAGATCACCCATAAGATGACAAACTAAATTGCAGCTCATATCCTAACACTATTTTAAACAGAATTTTTTGTTCTTATTCAGAAAATACAGTTAAATAAACTATACGTGAACATAAAATTATCATAAGATTTATTGCTGAATCATTTTAAACAAATAAAGAAATTCAACATTCAGCCCAATTTCACTGAATTTTCTGTTGTTGCTTAAAATTCCATTGCTAGTATTAACAATAGCAACACTTATTTCATATAGGTTGCATACGCTGCGACAAAATTTTGCTTTATGTGGTACAGAAACAGTTCTAAACATAAGTATTTCGTAATTTTTAAATCGGTAAAAGTTTGAAGTGTAATATGAGGTTGCTCCAATTTATATTTTTACCTTAAGCGTATTATCAGTTACTATGATTTTCTCTTTGAAACGGATATCCATGAAAATTAATAATGTTACTTAATGAAATTTTATATCAGTGTTATAATTTATATAACACCAAGTTTTCCTCCAACAAAAATTTTTAAGACAAAGCATATTTATTTCGTTTTTATCTGATTATACTTTTGATCTTGGCCATTACCCCCTATATATATATATATCACGTTATTAATATAATATCTTATTACATCTTTTTTAATATTTTAGTATTAATACTATTTAGCATTTTTCATTTATGATGTATGCAGAAAGTATCAGATACAAAAGTGCACTTTGTCTTTCGAATGTTTTTCTTTTCTCAATAGTAATATTCGAAATATGATTTGGTTTAAAATCGACAGATTTCTAGACGACAAAGAGTCAGTCATAACCATTAAAAATTGAACATTCTAATTAACTGTTTAACGTTCAGTCGGATGATCTCTGAACTAAAATTTACCAGCACAATGCCAAATTGGCGAAAGAAGTCGCCAGTCTGTAGTAATTCCAGTAGCAGGCACAGAGGAACAATGTTAGGTGGTCATCGAAGCGGCGGATCATATTGCGCATGCTCGCTGCATTGTGACTTGCTAGCCGTAGACGCTTGTCACTTCTACGTTTACATCGACAAACATTAAAGAATCACTCCGCCTACATTCGGTCCCTTGCATCCGTGCGAGTAGGTGCTCGTCATGAGCGTTCCCACCGAGAATTCTTTGCCTAACGGCGATGCTGATAATCGAATGGACGAAAGCGATCCATCGACTACTACACCTACTGAAAGCTGCGTTGGGGTAGCCTGCTTAACTGCAAATGATGACACGCTATCGATTGAGTTCATGCGTCGACGTATTCAAGACCTGGATACACAAATTGACCAAACCAGACAAGCGGTCAAAGCCTACCATCAACACAGAGTTGTTACCGAAGTTGATACAGTCACCGAGCCTATGCAGAAGTTAATAAAGAAGCTAAAGGCCGAGGCGGACGCCTTACGAGGTAAGTGCGGTTTGGCTATTACGGCAGGGTTATCTAATTTAAATATCTCAGTTAAAAATACTGATATTACTAATGGTAATCAATTAAGCAAAACAATTAAACGTAAATCTAAGGCTGAAGGCTCAATTGATTTTACTGATAATGAAGGCTTTAGAATGCCCAATAAGACAGCAAAAGAATTAAAAATTGAAAAAATTAAAAGTGTTATTGACGTAAAAAATAAATTTTCTCCTCTTAATAATAATGTAAATAATACTGTTAATATGGATGAAAGTACTGGCAATTCTCCTCAGGATGAGGAAATTCAGCATGCTAATATAAATAAAAACTCCCACCCAGTTGTTAATGTTCCACCGATAATGGTAAATCCTGGAGATTTAACATTTGGAAATTTCCTGAAACAACTTGCTAGCAGAACCACGGCCAAATTTCTTGGGAAAGTTAACGGAGAATTTCTAAAGATTTTTCCGCAAACACCTGATGACCATAGAATGCTCTCTGCGCTATTTAAGCAAGAGGCAGTTGAACACTATGTTATCAACGAAAAATATAAGCGGCCCATCAAAGTGGTATTAAGAGGACTGCCCTCAAATTCTGATAAAAATGAAATAGCCTAGGCAATTACAGATAAAGGATTTACAGTGCAAAAAGTCGCACAGCCAAGCAAACATCAAACGAGAGCACCGATGCCATTGTTCCTGATAACCCTCCTGCAAACTGAGAATGTGGAAGATATCTACAATCTCAAGGACTTACTGTTATATATGGTCTCCGTAGAAAAATATGTTTCTAAGAACCAAATTCCACAGTGCCACAATTGCCAAAAATGGCATTATTCATCTGAAAATTGCTTCTTTAAACCTCGATGCGTCAAGTGTGCTGAAAATCACAAATCTTCAGACTGCCCTTCAGTAGGCAAAATAGAAAATCCAAAGTGTGTAAACTGTTCTGGGAGTCATCCTTCGTCGTACAGAGGGTGCCCGATGTTTCCTAAGAACAAGCCAAGCATCAAGAAGAAAAGCAGCACTCGACCAGGAATAAGCTATGCTCAGGCAGCCCAGACTTCAAAATTAACCTTAATTGAAAATAAACAAAAGGACACAAGTCCTCAAACCCCAAGCAATGCTGAATTTCCTCAACTTGCTCAGAAAAATATTAATGCAAATATAAATGATAGAGCGAATGCTCAAAATACTAGAAACTATAACCAATCCAACAATAGTCACTCTGATATTATAGATTTTATTAAATCCTTAAAAGAAATTCAAAGCATATTCGATAAAAAAGAATTAGCTAAAATGTCTAAAATTTTTAAAACTTATATTCCTAAGATTAAAGAACAAACTGATAAAATTGATAAGATGTATATGTATTTGGAAATGTTAACTGAACTTTATGAATAATTACAATCAAACTGATGAAAATATTTCTGTTATCACATGGAACGCAAATGGCTTGTCCACTAAATATAATGAATTAAGGGACTTTATAGAGAGGTACAGTCCTGATATTATTTTCCTACAAGAAATCAAACTTAGCCCACAACAAAATTTCAGAGTCTCCAATTATATCTCATACCGATTGGACAGACATAGAACCGGCAGCAGAAGCTATGGAGGAATCATGATCCTAATTAAGCGCTCCATTGCTCACTATGAAACAACAATTCCACAGCTTTTAGCCGCTGAAGCCCTAGCTATCACGATCATACCACACACACAACGACCAATCACTTTCGTTTCCACCTATTTACCCTCCAATAGACAACACACGGATATTTTAACCGATTTGAAGGTTTTATCCAAACTAAACTCAAGAATTATATTAGGTGGAGACCTAAACGCTCAACACAGGAATTGGAACTGCAATAAAAGTAGTAAATACGGATACATGATAAATAATTTTGCTAGAACAGCCAACCTTCAGATTGCAGCTCCTCCGTACCCAACACGCTATAGTACTGATAGTGCTAGCGTAATAGACTTCTTCTTATTAAAAAATATCAGCACTCCTAGGAGAGTTGAAAGTCTATGCGAATTATCCTCGGACCACAACCCTGTGGTTCTGGAAGTTTCTATCAGTAAATATAGCACACCAGACAAAAGAGCCCTTATTACTAACTGGGTAAATTATACCAAAGCTCTGAACAACACACAGCACGCTCTACCCACAGCTCAGAGTGAGAATGAGTTAGACACGCTAATTGAGGATTTTACTAATCAACTAAACACTGCACTTTTGGATAACAGCAAGCAAGCCAAAGCTAATCCAAGAAAAAGAGATCCGGAAATTAGAAGGCTGATAAACCAAAGGAATCAGGCCAGAAAAAGATGGCAGAGAACTCGCTGCCCTGATGATAAAAAACTCATGAATGAGCTACATCAGCAGGTTAGAAATATCACTAATGCACATGCACAACACGACTGGTTTAGATATTTAGAAAGCCTTTCAAGTGACGATAATTCGATCTGGAAAGCTGCTTCTAAATATAAAAGATGCTACACTAACATTCCGCCCCTTAAAGGCCAGGATGGGATCGCATACACCGAAACTGAGAAAGCTGAGTCACTAGCTGATAACTATGCTACTCAGTTTTGCATTAACAACATTCAAGACCCAGACACTGAACGCACAGTAAATTACACAAACAACTTATTCTTTACACAACCACGCATGAACAACATTCGTCCAGTTAAACCGTCGGAAATTATTCGATATATCGAGAAAAGGAAAATCAGGAAAAGCCTTGGAATTGATGGCATCAGCAACAAAATGATTAAAGAAATGGGATATGTCATGTGGTTCAAATTCACGTGCCTTATCAACATCATGCTAAAACTGGGATATTTTCCTAAGAAGTGGAAAACTGCAGTCGTAGTGCCAATCTACAAAGCTACCAAACCTGCAAATGAACCAGCTTCATACAGGCCTGTGAGTCTGCTTTCCACGCTCAGCAA
Organism: Stegodyphus mimosarum; assembly: GCA_000611955.2. Classification (NCBI taxonomy): domain Eukaryota; kingdom Metazoa; phylum Arthropoda; class Arachnida; order Araneae; family Eresidae; genus Stegodyphus; species Stegodyphus mimosarum. The sequence goes on from KK120944.1 coordinate 295,388, forward strand.
AATTGCCGAAGCTGCAATTTACGACAGAATACTGGAGCATGTAAATGCAAATAACATCATCATCCCACAACAACATGGATTCAGAAAGAAGCACGCCACAACGCATCAACTTTATCGAGTCACTGAATATATCGCTGAAGGTCTCAAAGAAGGGAAAAATACTGGTGCCCTGTTTCTCGATATATCGAAGGCTTTTGACAGGGTCTGGCTGGACGGCCTACTCTACAAATTAATAAAACTGGGATTCCCAGAATACATCATCAACATCACAAAATCTTATCTCTATGAGAGACACTTTGTCGTTCGCTATAAGAACACATACTCTTCCACACGGCCTATTAATGCCGGAGTCCCCCAGGGGTCCCTGGTCGGCCCGATATACTTTTTATTATATGCGAACGACATACCTCACACTCCATACACTACACTAGCCATGTACGCTGACGATACGGCGATCCTAGCTAAATATGCATCCCTAAATCAGGTAATACAAGCTCTACAAATACACATTCATGCACTCGAAGCCTGGCTGAAAAAATGGAAAATACAAATAAATGTCGACAAATCAGTGGCCATTATGTTCTCAAGAAAAAGAAAAATCGACCAAAATATTAATATGTATGGAACAACAATCCCGTGGGCTAATGAAGTAAAATACCTAGGTGTGACGTTAGATAGGACTTTAACATGGAATCCCCACATTACACAAATTATCTCTAAGTTCCGAGCTGCTAAAATAAAACTCAACCCTTTAATTTCTCGGAACTCCGTTTTATCACTAGACAACAAGTTACTTCTCTATAAAGCCATGTTGCGCTCCATCATAACTTATGCCTGTCCTGTCTGGGGCTTTGCCAGTGCTATACATATGAATAAGTTACAAGTACTTCAAAATGTGACGCTTCGGCAAATTACCAAAAGTAGTTGGTTTATACGTAACTCGGCTATCCATGACGAATTAAATGTCATGTCACTTAAAAAATTTATGGCCAAAATCGCCAAAAAATTCTTTAGAAAAATTAAAATAGTGGGAAACACAAGTATCCCTGAATTAAATTATGACATTCATGATGTTAGAAACACCAGAAGACCTGGAGCAATTTTAAGAGCTCTGAATTAAATTTTTAAATAAATCCAAATTATTAAACATGTATTGGAATAGCTAAATTTACTACTGCAGTGAAAGTCTCATATGTGAAATGATTTGAAATTTTTAACAACAGTTACCTCTCTTATTAATTACAAAAATAATGAAAATGCCTTCATGCCTTGACTGCCTTAATTTCTTTGATAGATAGTGTTCTTCTTAAATCTTCTATTCAAAAAATTGTTTTGTATTACCTTTAGAAGGTTTCGAAAAATATTCTAAGTCCAACTTTGCTATGTTAATGTAAACCCCTCCCCCCTTTTCGGCTTATCCTATCCTCAAAAAGTATGGCTCTGAAACCCCGCCCCTCCCCCGCTACTACCTGCCAATAGCTTTACTGCACCTTACCTATGTGTTACCTCAATTCCTCCACAGCTCATTTGGACTCTAGCCTTCATCGAGAGAGCATCGTTCTGGGTTTGCTCCTGCTTTCCTGACTTCCCACCGCTGTTACGACGACTTAGGGAGATAACTCTTCATGCCAGCTCTTAGAATGCATCGAATTTGAATTTATCACCACGCATCTGTATGCTGATATTGATTTTGCCAATCCTATTATGCCAAATTGCTTTAGAACTTTTATCTTCACATTGCTTATCATGATGATACACCAAATGAATTTATTGTGCGTTTTTTCCATTATGCTATGCTCACCAACTGCTATGTGGACAACCAACGATATTTCTACTCAGGTTGGGCTGGGCCCAGGTACCTGTTTGTCGTGACTTCGTCACTCCCTTCCATGCTGCAACTCCGCCTACGTTTCGCTCCGCCTATAAATGACGTCATATTCAAGTCAAACATAATTGGCCAGCATCAGAAGGGTACAGCGCGGGGTCTAGCTTCTCGTCAATTATTCCATAAATAAAGCGACAGACAGACAAAGAAGACAGATGTCTTGTTTTGCACCCGCTAAGTCTTTCTGCATCGATGGGCGAAATATCAAGCTAGGGTGCGAAGGAAAGGTATATAGAAAGGGGACAATTTCGTAGAACTGCCCTTTTTCCTTTTATAGTCACGGTCACGGTTAAAAGCTTGTGAAAACCTGTCAAAGCTTTTCAGGACTGATTTTTCGCGCCCGCCCGCGTTTTCACACATGAATCTGACAGATATCTGAGACCCCGACGAAGGAAGTTTACCCCTCACGTGACCGGATGTGTACCGCCTCAGGGCAAGTAAATCTGAACACTAGTAGTAATGCCGAATAAGGGGTTATTGTAATTGGCCATTTATCGCCTTATTGGTTTGTTTTTGTTATATGTTTACGGATGGTAGTAATTGATATTTGAGTGGGTTTATGTGAAGTGCAATGAATACTTATCTCTTCTCTTTTGTTTATATTTATAGTTATATAAATGCATGCATTAAAGCTAATCAATGTGTTCAAAAAATATATTAGATATGTGAAATTATTCATGCATTTCTCTACATGGACAAGTAGAAATATT
>KK120945.1:4936-25046 GCA_000611955.2 Stegodyphus mimosarum
CCGGACAGAGCTTCGAAATTTAGCCTTTTGTTTTCGGGAAGAGTTTGAAGGATGTCCGCTGCGTCTGCTCTCAGAGAAGCCGCAAGGTGACAAGCCTTAGGTTGAGAATCCCATCCATTTGCTTCCGTAACTATAGAAAATTGTGTCCTATACACTTGCCAGGAGATCTTCCCATCATATGTCGATAGCTTCAGAGAAGGACGAGCACTTATGGTTGAAATTTGAAACTATCCGAATTGCTTCCTGCCTTCGCCACGAATTTCTTTAAAGTATCAACTTCTTTCTCAACCGCAGAAACCTTGTCATCAATTTGTTGTTCGATTTGGTGTTGGACAACAGAGACTCTTCCTTCGATTCGTTGCTCCACAGCAGAAATTCTTCCTTCTATTTGTTCTTTTACAGCAGAAACTCTTTCTTCAATGTGTTCAGCTTTATTTTCAACAGCGTCAAATCTGCCTTCCATGGCCTCGAATTTATTTTCTATTACGCTGGTAATTTCTCTTTTCATTTCCTCTTGACCAGCTTCCATCTTTTCCTTAACGGATTTCATCTTTTCTTTAACAGAATCTTTCATCTCATCTTTAAATGCAGCAAAGGCTGCCATAAATTGCCTTAATTGTCCTTCCATTGCTCTAGTTAATGGCATTCAAAATATCCCACTTCTGACACCAAAAATTGCTACGTGCGTACGGGTTCGTTATATATTGAATGCACAAGTCGTAAAAAATTAACAAAAATTTATTCTTTCCAAAAGAAATAAATGAAAATGCTGAAATATTTCTTCACAAATCTTCGCACAATATCACAATATCTCAAACGTTTAGCAACAACTCAGTTCAAAACAGATAAAATAGTTCTATGTCACAGCGAAATCGCTATAATCAATACAGCATTAAGTAAACAAACAGCAGATTTACAGCTACACGTATAACAGCAACAACAACTGAGATGTGCTGTTTCACCTCGGCTTTTATAAGCTTTTTAATTATCAGTAGAACAATCACGATTTTTCTAGATTTTTCTGGATGGCAAGAGTAATTACGAGATATTTATTTATTAAGCATTAAATGCACGCGCTCTTTTATTTTTATTGTTATTTTTTTTACGACGTAGCTTTCTCTTCAAAAATCGTCTGCGTTGCTAAGGCAACATGAAGCAAACCTAAATAAATAGCCAAATAAATGTGAAATTCGTAACAATATATTCACATTTTTTTAAAATTTTATATCTTCTGATGTATTGAAATAATTAACTCCTAGAAATAAATGTTTATTCGGTTAGAATATATATACTAAAACTCACTAATCTAAGAAATTGGTTTCATATTCCTGTCTCCAAAAAATAATATTTTCTATGGAATTTGAAATCAGGTAATACTTAAGTTTGTTAAATGCAGCATCAATGCAATTATTGCGTTAACAACAATAACGATTTAAAGTATATGCTCTAAAATTAATTTATATACTTAGTATATAAATATGTCAAGGGAAGGAGAAGCAAGTGCAATATTATATTATTCGAATGCCTGAAGCTTAAACTAACATTTCAAGATATTGTGTTACGTAAGCTAAGATTTTTATGCATATTCAATTAAGTAAAAAGTAACGTTGCTTGGAATATATGTATTAGAAATTTTTATTTATTTCTGAGAGACGATAGCTGTAAAAAATTCTAAAGCTTATAACGTAGACGTACAAAGTAAAAATAAAAATGCTAATAAATTCTAATGAATCAAAATTAAATTAGATTTTTTTTAATTCTTGGGAAAATATTAAGTTTCTAAAAGACATTCAGGAGATGAAAATACTTCCCTTGAAAATACTTCTGAAGCATCGCTTAATCAAATAAGTGAAAGCGATATAATTAGGTAAATTCATCAAATTTTTATTCCACTTTGTTTGCACGGATAAAATTCGAGCATTAACAATTAATTTTTTATATACTATAAATAAATTTGACATCTTCAAATAATAAGAGAAACATGTATAATATCAGTTCCCTTTTTAAGATTAGCAACAAATGAGTTCCAAAGTGCATTAAAATAAGAATTATTCGGAGCAAATATCAGGAGTTCCAATTATTCAAACATCTTGTTTTCCTTTAAACCAAATGAAATTGAGTAAATTTTAATTTATGCAAGTGTTCGAATGTTTTCTTCGGTTTAACTTCTAAAAAAAGCATACTATTGTAAATATCTTTGAAGAAATTCTTAAATTAATTTAGTCTTTGATATTAACGGGAAAAAATTGCGTGCTAATATACAGGGCGTCTCAAAAGGTCGTAGCCAAACTTAACATGTTGTTCTGCCATACCATGACAAAGAAGGTTTATGTAGGAACTTGAGTCCGAAAATGAAAACGGCGACCGTTAGAGGGTAGTGTGAGCAAGCTTAGAAAGGAAGAAAGAAAGGATGTCAAAAGAGGTGTTAATGTGACTTTTATTAAAGAACATTGTTAAATCATAGAAGACATTCAAAATTCTTCCCATTCACGCAATCCATGCTTCACAACGTCGGCGCATGGATTCTCGGACCCGTTTAAAATGGGCAGGCGTGTCACGGTCACGTGCTGCTTCTTCCATATTCATGCCGAAGAAATCAATATCCTGTGCTACAGTCGTCCCGTACACCATGCATTTCATGTATCCCCACAGGTAGAAATCCAGAGAAGTCACATCGGGAGATCGCGGTGGCCATACGTCTGGTCCGGCTGTGCCCATCCAGCGATCAGGATATATCCTATCAATGTATTCCCGCACAGTGCGGATAAAATATGAAGGCGCTCTATCAGGCTGAAACCGGATGTTTCGGCGTGTAGCTGTTTGAACGTCAACCCTTAGATCCAGCAATATTTTCACAAAATGTCCATGAAGAATTGAGTTAGTAAACCGATTCTAATTTAATATAGCTACGTCCTCACCTGAAATGATTACACTTCCCATTCTGTCGTAAGCTCACAAACACTGCCCACTAGAGGTCGTCGCTCGAATTTTTGGACACAAGTTCTATGTAAGTCTTGTTTCTCATGATATACCAGACTAGCAAATAAAGTTTGGCAACGACTTTTTGAGACACTCTGTGTAGGATTGCTGTTATTTCTTTCCATTATGATTCATAGCATTGTCGCGAAAAGTGATTATTTTCTAACACAAAACTAAATGAAGATGTTATGTTACCAAAACTTCTTTTTTCATCTTGCAAAGTGTAGCGTAAATGAGCTGAGTCATTTCCTATAAGCTTTAGGTGCGCGCTATTAGCATTTCAATGCAGAGTGTTGCTGTTCTTTCTGTTACCATTATTATTACTTCTACTTTTATTACTACTACTTTTAATAGTGGTAGTAGTAGCAGCTTACTACACTATTTTTATTATCGAAGTTACCACTTGAGAATAACACGTAATTTTTCCTTTCATTTTCTCAAGTTAAAAGAAGAAAATGAGCTGAAGCGTATCGTAAAACAATTCAAAATAATTGTTTTAATCTCTTCGCTCCCTTTACTGAAGTTTTACTGAATAAATGAGGCCACCAGAGACCAAACGGTAAAGTCGCTGAACACTGGTAGTTCAATCCGGGGTTTGAATCCTGGCGAACGGGGATGGGGTTTTATGTGGTTTTTCTCGTAAGTAATGTGTATACGAGCCATTTTACCTTAGTAAGTTCACCACGATGGCATCCCACCCTGGAGTGTTTTGTTGTAATTAAATAAATCGAACCAAATTAATTAAATGATATAAAAGGTTAGTATGCATAAAATTTAAGCAATGCTGCAGAAAGGATGGAAGAAGAGAAAATAAAAAAAAAATTGAAACAAATTGAAAAATGTTACCTGGGAAACAAAACTGCTGCCCTAGATTTACATTCCGCGGCTCTCCATTTATTTAGCACATTATAATCATTTCTTAATTTGATTTAAGAATTCTAAAGAGACATAGATACACAACGAATTTTCTGCACTTTAAATTTTCAATCCTATCTTCATACGCAGCTTTTCCTCGGCTTTGGAATCAAGTACACCATAACGTGATAACTAATCCACGAAATCCTCGGAACCCTTAAAATGCAATTTAAAAGCCATTCCCTGACTTTAGATCTCCATCCATCTTTCCAGATTTGTGTCACTGGAAAAGGATCATGTTGTCACCTGAACTGAATGAATATTCCGAATTTCGTGTATACCTCTCTCTGAGAGCTGACAGAACAACAGCCTGGAACTAGCTACACTAAATAGTACCAGATGGGCTTTTGTTCGATGCATACATTTATTATATTCCAGATATGCATTGAGACCTTTAAGCATGCTTCGTTTCTCGAAAACTTGATTTTTACAAAACCGAGAGAATTTAAAGATTTAGATTTAGAGCTTTAGTTTTCAATCGTTTTATCCCGCTTGATGTATAATAATTTTATTCTCTAGAACTACATAGATATTTGAAATAATGAGGATAGTGTAATTTGCTTGCTAAAAGATAAATATCTGAAATTATCAAACAGCATTTAACTTTTGTCTGAAGGATTTTTGTATTTCGTTTGTAAAATTCTAATAACAAATCCATTGTTACTAGTAAGATTTACTATCAAGCGTTCACTTGCAAACGGAAAAAAATATTTATCCAGTCATGCGCAACAAAAGATTTATCTAATTATGCCCGAACCTCTAACACTGTAAGTGTGGGTGCCGTATCTGTAACTGCATGACGTAACCTTTACGCGCCATTTAGATGAGCGCCGAAACGAGAACCAAAGATGACGCATGAAGATGCGTAATGTACCATTCTTTTTTTTCCTATTATTTTAATTTTTGTAAATAAATCGTAGCTTAGAAATAACTCGGTGGATTTTATTGATGATTGTTAGTGATGTTTTTCTTATAAAACTTTTGGTATCAGAAGTGGGATTTGAACCCATGCCCACATAAGTGGACCATTCAAAATTTATATATAAAAAACATAAGTAATAGAGTTATTACTATGTAAGGTATTTCTCCCACCTCCTTTGCATGCCTTCGTGGTGTAGTGGTCTGCATGCTCGACGTGTAACCTAGAGGTTCGTGGTTGGATTCCCGGCGAGGGCATTGCTCTTTTTTCTCGTCTCCTGCTTCTAAATAACCTAATGTCTCTACATTTACAGAAAATTCTAAATTAAAGTGAAATGAAAAGAAAAATATTGTTACATCATGCGTCTTCATTCGTCATCGTTAACATCTCATCTACAGACTCATCTGGATGGCGCATGAAAGTTCTGCAATACAGTTACAGTTACAGTTCAATGGCCATTTTCCACATAAGCAACAAAACCCATACAAAACTATTTTAAACGCTAATTAGTAATACTGAATTTTAATTGCTAATGATCTTCCAATTCATGATAATTTGGAATTTTTTTCTTAACAGAGGTCTTCAGCAAATCACGTTTCATATTCTCCTTTGTCAGTCATGCGCATGATAAATATTTGCTTATTTAATGTAATGTTGGCTAGGAAATTTCAAGTGATTCAAGAATAGTATACCTAGGAGTTCAAAACTCAAAACTGACAATAAAACGCCAAATGTGACCTCGATGTTGCGTCATTATAGAAAACCTTCAACCGGGATTTCCTTTACCGCTGAATTCAAAAACTTTCATGATCCGCTTTCCCTTAATAATAATATCCACTTTCTTTTAATACATATGTTTTAAGACAAATTAAATTTCTTTTTTTAATTCACGCGTCTTCAGAGCAAGCATGCATCCTCACTAGTTATAAACATTTTTTTTCTGCTGTTGAATGACTCAAAGACAGAATGATTTTTGAAGAAATATTTAAAGAAATATTTTTTGTATTCTTCGAAAGAATTTGATAAATTTTTCTTGGTATAAATACAAAAATTCTGTGTAGGTTAGGTGTAAACAAGCAAACAAAGGTAGGCTCTTTTAAGTATGAAAGTTCATTCTCTTCCTCTTAACGTTTAATGCACTAGCATTTGTTGTTGTTGTTGTCGTATCCATGACCACATGGAAGAATGATTGCCAGAACCTACTCCGAAGAGATTTTGGACTTCTATTTCCCACCCCCAATTTTGATTGAAAGCACCCGGGGGGAAATCCAGGGGTCTCCCACCCCTCTCCTCTCCCACCAATCCACACGAGAGGACTTTCCGCTCACCTCACATTTAAAGTGCTGCCATGCCGCACCGACAGTATACATTTACAAATATCCATGCCTTCTCCGAGATTCGAACCCGAGCCCTTCGGCACGTCAGTCAGCGACGCTAACCACTATACCGGTTGAGCGGCAGTTCACTAGCATTTGGAAATTCAGTATGAGTGTGAAGTGATGTGATTAGGCAAACAGAATAGTCCTGCATGAACATCCCAGATAGGAGTATTATGCATCAGCATTGACATTATCGTTGCAAGAAATTACAATTGAAGAAACAAACATGTAAACCTATTCATTACTTTATTACATAGCGTACTGCAATGTAAAATAATAATAAAAATATAATGTTGACACCACATCACTTCCCTGTAGGGCCTATTAAATTACAGACAACTTTTGGTGCACTTCATTTAAACTTATTCCCTCGAATTTCATTATAGATATGTTTCTCTTTCAATTGTCGAATTTCATTAGAGATATATTTCTCTTTCAATTGATTAAAGCTCGCACTTAGTGACAAGACAAAAATATATAAAACTCAAAGAATCTTCCTTTTGGTCCCACCCGGCAAAAAGACGCTGTATGTGCAGAAACTGTCTTAAATCACCATGATACTAAGAGTTTTCAGTTATACACAAATGGCCGTTTCGTTACGCTTAGTGGTCTTAAACAACATTTAAGTTATTTGTAATTCTACGTTATACATTATTCTGCTGCTTGCAAATTCACTAAACGCATAAGAACCTTAACCGGAACTTAATAACGGAAACATTCACTCACTGGAGCAAAAAATGCACAATTTACCAACATATAAGAATAAAAATCTTAGCTCACCGAAGCAGCTAATAGAGTGGGAATATGTACATTTATATTTATGTAATTTTGGTGTAGCCGATCGCAACCAAATAGAGAGGTACACAACTACATGTTATACCAGTCCTATATATGAAATTTTTACGTTCTGAGGCTACTTGTTTTTCAGTTATGCAAGATACATACATACATACTTACACACGTACAGACATCACTAAATAATCACTTCTGAATCATTTTGGAAAAAAAAGTCCTTTAATGTGCAAATGTAATATGTATGTATGTCTTTCCGTATGTACAAATGTCATGCAAACACATCGTTTAAATGGATTCGAGAGCTGTCAAAATGAATATTTTCATTGAAATATGATACCCGAAATATGATACCGACTTTACTTCGTACAAGGAAGTAAAAATGAACTAAATATCCTCATAAACATCAGGGCACACAAATCTGACGTAACAGGAGATTAGGTTAAGTTGAAGTCCAATGGACACCCTGTGTTTATCTGTAGATCGCGTGCGTGTGATGTAACTTCACTAACTATTCAGAACGCAGCACGGCGCAGCCAAGTAATTAATCTATTTCAATACGTTAATAGATTACACACTGTAATGTAAAATAATAGTTCAAAATGAGCAGAAAATTGTTATAAAAATCATTGCCCTCTACTACGAGATAACAACATGTTAGGACAAGTATGGACACCTAGTGTTTAACCATACGTAATGTGGGTATAGTGCAACTGCATTAAGTATTTAGACCGCGACACACGGCGGGACCTCACAAGGTTCCGCCGAGTAGCTTGAAAAACGTTTTTTATTTGGTGCTTTTCGCACGTACAAAGATTTAGAACAGTTAGTGCCTACACATTTATAGCAATTTCGGACAGTTGATGTCTTTCGCACTTAGAAAACTTTACACTTACGAGTCTTTGCCGCCTGGGTGGAAAAGCAACACTCAATATACACGACGAGCCGAAAGTGCTGTCATATAGTTGATGATAGGATAAGAGGGGTGGAAGAATCTCAGCCCGTCCTCCGAGTTGTTCTCCTTTAATATTTGGGAGCAAAATTGCACAGTTAGTGTGTTGTGAACTTGAAGATAGGTGATGTAGTACCTCTTTTTAAGAAATATAAAATAAATAAATTTTGTATTACATGTCTTGTAAAATAAATACTGAATAAATACTGACTTCGCCGAAATGGTGGATTTCTTTCAAACAACCCCTGCAGATTAAGATATCTGGTGGCAAACCCTGGGATCCTAAGCTGAAACCAGTTTTCATATTTAAAAACGGAAGGAATGCAGGGCACATGAGTGCGGCCTTTTTATGAATATCATGCGTTTTTCAATGAAAATGTTTTAGTATTGAATTCAATTAATTGTAAGGTATTCTAAATTTGAGCTTTGGTAGTAAAGTGCTAAATTGTTTAGTGATATTAAAGCGATCTTCTTTTTCTTTTTCCTTTTTTCTTATTTGAGCTCATGTATTGAAATCTCAAATAAAAGTCTTCCCTGTGATAATCATGTTAAAAGCTTGAAAATTTTACTAGAGTAAGTAATTTATTAGAGATTAAATAATTTATTATTTTTACTAGACAAACAAACAAACTCTTAACTCTCTTAACTCTTAGACTCTTAACTCTTAGACTCTTAACAAAGGAATACTAATTCCTTTGTTAAGAGCAATCATGGGAATTTTTTTAAACGTAAAGCACATGCGTTTATTGTAATCTAGTAAAAAGTCAGTATATTTAATTTCGAGCTTGTCATTTGGTGAATTAGATGATTTTATTACTTTGTTATATGCTCCTGATGCATTGGCTGCCAAAGAACTTCCTGTTTTAAATTTCTGTTTCAAGTTCTGTAGGCCAAATGTTTTAGTTAAACAATGCCTACAGACAGATTCTTGCAAATAATGAAATATTTGCGCTATGACTTCAAGTCAACTTAATCGCAAAAATTACAAAAGGATCCATTTGCTTTTGCTTCAAAGGCATAGAATATCTTTACTCAGAATTGTTTAGTGAGTTACAAAAAAGGCGAAATAAGGCGAAGATATTAAAATTGATGAAAAATTGTTCCATACAAATTCAAGATGCTGCTTCATTCCGTATACGCAGCAAAAGCCCGGTAAATTTGGCAGAACATTTTGGCCTTCATACTGATGTAAAAAGAAAATACTTTGCAAAAGTTTGAGTTAATGATTTCATTACATTCAACTCTGGAAACTGCATCAAATGTAGTTTGATACAGTTTCCAGATAAAGATCATACTCACGGTTGCTCCAGGAAAGATGATACGCACGGTTGTGCGATTTTATGATGCAACCAAACATAGAATAGATATTTTGGTTCAAAATAGCCCGGAAATATTTCCCATAATTCGTAAAGACGTCGTTGACTAGTACATGAGTCTTTTAATTGGCTTGATTTCTCTACAATATATGCATGTGGATCATCGAAGGACATTATTGACACAACAAACATAATTCATTGTGATTTTACTTTAAATGTGGACGAAAATCTGAAAAAAAATGCATTTCATGAAAGAAAGATTCTCTTGTTCCCGTGATAAGCCTAAACGATTTTCAATATTCATTCTGCAAATAACTGTAAACAGTGTCAAATCAGCTAGTATAAAAAATAAATGTGATTTAGTTTTTAATACTCTGTACAGAAGTATTTTTTTTTTTTTTGAAAAATGAGGAACAATATTTTATCCTGCGAATATTCAGAAAATTAGAAAAACATTCCGTTACAAAATTATGTAACAATTTTTATTTATGCAACAACACTATATTAAATGAACTAAATTGTATCATATTATATTAAGATCTAAGATTACATTAAGTCGAGCATGCAACATTTAAATAAATTGTGGTCAAAATGACAACATACCCTAGTTATAGGCAACTCGAAAATATCATAATGCTAGTGTTAATTTGCGAAAACTTTATCGCAAATTAACACTATATAAGAACATTCATCCATGTACGCCAGTTGTAGGGTCATTAGATACTTTTTTGAAAGCAGGGAAGATGATAAATGAGCAATGCCCTCGCCGGGACTCCAACCACAGACATCTCAAATACGCGCCGAGCGTGTTAACCCACGAACGTAAGCTAAGAAGGTGGAAGAAATACTTTATATACTCCCCTTCTTAAAGGGCGACTGGGAATTAGAAGACCCAGTCGCCAAATCCTGGTGGTGGAGAATCTAGTTCGCGCGCCACTGTAGAGACATTAAGTTATTTCGAAGCAGGAGACATGAAAAATGAACAATGCCCTCGCTGGGAGTCGAACCACGAACCTCTCGATAAGCGCCGAGAGTGCTAAGTACTACACCACGAAAGCATACAAGAAGGCTGGAGAAATACCTCATTATACGATATGGGAAAAGAAGACCGGATGAAGTAAAGATGTAAGACTTTTTCGGCATTTACCACGGAAGCACTTATTGTTGCATCAATTTTAGAATTGCGGGATAATATCGAAGGTATATTCCCAAATCTTCTCTAATTTTCTCAGCATTTACAAATTCCTTAAAAATATTGTAAATCAGCCTTAAATTAGACCGATGTTTGCCAAAAAGCTTTAAATGAGCTCATAAGACTGTTAACAGAAAATCCAGTCTTATACAGCTCTGACTTTCCACATTTCGGACACTTTCTTCGGAATTTATCGCTCAATGAGGTGCTTAAATCTTAGTAGTGGTACTGTACTGCTATAGATAAATGCCAATGGCGAAGAACATTGCGTAATGTGTCTTAGCAAAAAGTTTTCACATGCTAAATAAAAGTACAGCACGACTGAATGGAAGTGTCCTGCCATTGTCTTTGCAATACGAAAGTTAGAATTTTATCTAGATGGACTTCAGAAATTCATCATTCAGATTGATCATAATTCTTTTGCAGTGGTCAGGCGAAAACACTAGCACTAATCATAGAGTTTTACGAATGACTTTGAGCTTACAGCCTTTTAATTACAATGTTGTCCACAGAAAGGTGAAGTATCAACAAAATGCTGAAATCCACAGAGCTGGAGGGGTTATAAGAATTTCCCTGTGACTGATGAAGTTTAAGACTGTAGTGTCTTCAATTGTTCAATAATCTAGATTTATAGAGGGTGCTGTTTCGATATTAAATATTCAGAGAGAAATGTGGAAGTTCTTCGCGCTTGAAGATAAATGATGTAGTAATTGTGTTAAGAATCTAAACTAACTTTATCTTATGTGTAGCATATGGAGAAAAATAAATGTTGACGTTCGGCAAAATGGTGGAATTCTTTCAAAACTTTACTTCATCAGTCGAAGTAAAGTTTTGGCAGATTGTAACCTCTAGTGAGAGACCACTTCTTGATTAATTAAATATGAGGTACCTTTAATCACACAAATTATTAAATTATATAAAGAACTCTTCAGTGGCATATGAATGAAGAATTTATTGCATCTAAGCGAATACTCGTTTTGGAAGAATGACAGAAAATTTGTGGTATATAAAGCATTATCACTGGCATGTTTCAAATTTATGTAACTTATGTGATGCCAGAAGAACAGAAAAGGTATTGAGATCCTTTTTCTTTATGTTCTCAAAACGTATTAAAAATCATGTATACCCCATTTTTCCATCAAGAAACAAATAATAAAAATTCAAGAATAAAAACTTCTCTTTCATCACAAACAGAGATATAACACACTATATTTATTTATTAAAAAGCAGCATAACTTGCATCGAAGGTTCAGTATATCTCGGTTCACATCTCAAACTCCTCTCACTTACTCATAAACAAAACAGAAGAAGCGCCCTCTATCGGCGTTACAGTTAATGTTATGGGGAATTTATCAACACTCCCCACCTGATAATTTTTACAAAATTATCACTATATCAGCATACAAAAAATATATAACAAATGTAAGAAAACTACTTACATATCAATATCAGATACATTACCTGATGCAAACATAAGCAGCAAAAAAAAAGGAAACTATAAAATCAACAAACAATTAATAGCATAAAAATTCAAAAGTTACTCAAAAAGTAAATATTAACTTGAATTATAAACAGTAAATTATTAGAATTAACTCAAGTGATTAACTAAAAATTATTTAGATAAACACAGACTATAAATGTTAAATAAAAGTTGATAGTTCAGTTCATTTTCAGTCTGATAGTTCAAGAGGGTATATTAACTGCACAGGTCTCTTAAAGTCCCCTCTTTTAGTTTTCACCATACATGATCTAACAAGACCATCACGTCCTTTAAACACTTGAATTATTCGACCTAAATTCCACAAGAACTTAGATTTTGTTGTTCCCTCAAGTAAAACTATATCACCAACGTTAAGATTCTTCTTACTTTCAGGAGTATCGAAGAAATGAGCATTTCGTAAATTGAGAAGGTATTGATTTTTCCATTTTTTCCAGATATGTTTTAGAAGTGTTGTTTGATATTGTTTTCGTTTCAGTAGACCTTCTCTAGTTGGAGAAGTATTCAGGATTTCAGCAAAATTACATGGATATTCAATTGTATGTCCGATCAACAGAAAATCAGCCGGTGTAAGCGGTTCAGGTTCATGCAAGTCATTATAAACATATGTCAAAGGTCGTCTGTTCACAATATTTTCAACCTCGGTCAACACAGTCATAAATTCTTCAAAATTTAGTTGAGCTCTGCCTAAAATCTTTTTCAGAGGTTCCTTAATGCTCTTCATAAGACTCTCGTAGAAGCCTCCCCACCATGGGGCAAGTTCAACGATAAATTTCCAGGTAAAGCCTTCATTTGCTAGAAAATTTTGAAAGTCTTGTCCTTTAATTATACTGTAAAAATATTGCAAATCTTTAGCAGCATACCTAAAGGTTTTCGCATTATCCGAATAAAAGGTACGACAGTTGCCTCTTCTTGAAATGAAACGTCGGAGGGCCAAAATGAATTTGTTTGCAGACATGTTGGAAACAAGTTCCAGATGTAATGCCCGTGTAACGGCGCACGTGAACAATACGATGTACGACTTCTGACTCCCATTTCCAGATGTAATGTAAACAGGACCCGTGAAATCCACACCGGTAACGTAAAAAGGTGGTGTTTCTGTAATCCTCTCTTTGGGTAATTGAGCTGTCATTTGTTTCGCTGGTTTTGCTGCATATTTTCGACATATCAGACAGCTTCCTATGACTTTCTTCACCAATTGGCGGCCTTTAGGAATCCAAAACTTCTGTCGCATTTTTGTTAAAGTTGTAGCCACCCCTGCATGTAGAACGTTGTTATGTTCTCTTTTTACAATTAATTCAGTAAATCTGGAGTCTTTAGGAAGAAGAACTGGATGTTTTTCGTCGACTGTATACTCAGTACCTTCTAGTCTTCCTTTAATTCGAAGAATTTGGTTTTTATCAAGAAATGGTGCCAAGCTGAATATACTAGAGCTCGGAGAAATTGATTTGCCAGATTGAAGTGCCTTAATTTCAGGTGTGAAGAAATCCATCTGAGCTTTGCGAACACAAAATACTTCAGCATCCTGAATTTCAGAAGCACTTAATGGTCCACTATTAGCTGATAGTTTTCTTGCTTTAGCAACAAAACGTTTGATCCATGCCACAATTCTCAGAAATTTCAACACGCTACTAAATTTTCTTATGTCTAATAGTTGTTCATCTTTTTTCACAATAACGTCACAAACAAATATCTTAGTACGGCGTTCTAATTGTTCATCGTTCTCTATGTCAAAATTCTGTTGAATTGGCCAATTAGTACACTGATTTTGTAACCATTCTGGACCATACCACCAAAGTGAACAATTCTTCAGATAATTCACGCTCAAACCTCTGGTTAATAAGTCTGCGGGATTTTCTTTACCGCTACAGTGTTTCCAATTAGTGGGATTCGTCAAGGTTTGAATTTCTGCAACTCTATTGGAGACAAAGGGTTTCCAGTTCCTAGAAGATCCTTTGATCCAATGTAATACGATCTGTGAGTCTGTCCAGAAATATACATGTTGACAAATATGATTAAATAATTTAGTTAGATATTTTGCAATTCTTGCTGCAGTAACTGCTCCCATCAATTCTAACCGGGGTAGTGTTAAGCTTTTAAGAGGAGCTACTCGAGTTTTCGATAAGATGAAACTTGTTTTAATTTCACCAAACTTATTTATGTATCTAAAATATGCTACACTTCCATATGCATTATTACTTGCGTCACAAAATATATGTAAAGAAATGTCACTATTTAGCCTATTAACATTCTGAAAATATTTTCTGTCAATCGACATCCCTTGTAAATGAGTTATTTCTGCGAGCCATTTTTGAAATTCAGTTTCAATATCTTTTGGAAGTTGCTCATCCCAATCAAGACCTTTTACCCAAATTTGTTGCAGCAGGATTTTAATTCTAATCACAAACGGAGATATAAATCCAGTAGGATCATAGATTTTAGCTGCAACTTGTAACACTGTTCTTTTAGTATATGACACACAGCTAATTAAAGATGATTCTAAAGACTTTAAATCTAGTCTAATAGAATCGTTTTCTGTATCCCAATTAAGACCTAAAATTTTAGCTTGTGTAGCGGAATCATTCATGGATAAACCATTTTTTAACCACATGTCCTTTAACTTCTTAGAATTTGTATTAAATTTACGTAAATTCATACTCGCGTACTTTAAAATAGTTACTGCATCCGATGACAGCTGATACGCCCTTTCTACTGTATTTGCTCCATAATACAAATCATCAACATATAAAGATGAATTGAGCATTTCATAACTTTCGGGTTTTTTAGTGATGTATTTTTTAATATGGTGTTTTATTGTAGCTGCTAGAATGAATGGACTGGTAGTAATCCCAAATGGTAAACGTGTCATGTTCATAATTTTGAACGATTTCCAATTATCATTTTGAAACCAAAAGAATTTTAAGTATTTACGATCTTCCTCGGCAATACTTATCATGAGGAATGCCTTTTCTATGTCAGCGGAAAAAGCGATATTGTGTTCTCGAAATTTAAGAATAACATCTAATATGTTAGGATTTAAATTAGGTCCAGCTTCTAACAAATCATTTAAGGATTTAGAATTTTCTCCTTTACTTGATGCATCGAAAACAATTCTAACGCGAGAAGTTTCTTTATCTGGTCTTATCACTGCTCTATGGGGCATGTAATAACCTGATTCGAGATCTTTATTCTCATATACTTCAACAATTCCATTTTGTAGCTGTTCTTCAATTATTTTTGTGTATTCTTCACGCACTTCTATATCTTTATCCAATTTAGCTTTTAAAATCTCAAAACGCCTTTTCGCAATTTGAAAATTATTATTTAATTCATCAGGGTTAGATTTCCAAAGCAATTTAGTTTGATATCTACCGTTATTAAAGGATAAAGAATTTTCAAATTGATCAATTATTTGTTTATCTTTCATAGACAATTCTTCACTTTCTGTCAAAATACCAATAGAATCCAATTCCCAAAATGTTCTGATGTCATTATTTATTACCGCGTTCTTCATAACGGCAATATTTTGTGAACAAGCTTCCTCTTTTCTAAATTCTGAACCAGTAATTACCCATCCAAAGACAGTTTTTATTGCGCCTATATGCTTGCTAATTGCGATTTTTTCGTCTAAAATAAATTCCCAGATGTAATCTGATCCTATAAGGATTTGAACATCCAAATATTTATTTCCGTAGCATGAGTCAGCTAGCTCCAAATGACGATTAGTCATAAATTCTGATATTTGTTTATTCGGAGGGGAAATTATGGCGCCAGAGATGCATGGTATGACGAGTGTTTCGATCTTGAATGTGTGGGCGTTATTCCTCGCTTTAATTTCGAATTCTACAACTGGATACTTTTTCTGTGTTGCTTGTTGCATTCCAAAGGAATAAACAGAAAGTAGCTCATAGCGAATAGGTTTTAGTTTAAGAATATTCGCTAAATTTTCATTTACGAAAGATTTTTGGGATCCATTATCCAAAAGAATCCTGGCAATTTTAGAGTTAAACTCTGATTTCGCAACAACTGTGCATGTTTGTAAATAAACATTTTTTGAACATGTCATGCTAGCATTACACTGTGAAACTGAACTGACAATTTCAGAATTAGAATTATTTGACATTTGAATATTCTCAGCATCACAATTTAAGTTCAGTGATTCTTTACATTTATCTTCAGGCTTATTCGTTTGATTAATTTTTGCAGAATTATTATTTCGGTTATTACCCAAACAAATGGAACTATGATGACTTCCACTTTTACATTTGAAACAAGAAAGTTTGTTAGAATAACAGTTTTTACTAATATGATACATTCTGAAACATTTAAAACAGCGTTTAGTATTCTTTAAAATTTCTAATTTATTTTGTGGTGACATTTTACATTTAAACGAATCGTGTGGCGCAGAACAGAATATGCATATAGTGTGTGCGGTACTAAATGACATCGCCGAAGGTGTGTTCTGAATCTTCACGAAAGTGTTTCGGTTTTGTAACTTTGCATTTGTATCACTAATTCTTCCTGATGGGGTTTGGAATTTTGTTTCGTATTCATTTGAATGCTTGTTCTTTATTAGAAATAATGTTCTTTCCCTACTTTCAACTTCCGTTTTTAGAATATTAATTATTCTCGAAACCTTCCAATCTTCATCTGATTCGCATTTTTTAGTAATATCTAGAACAATATCTTGCGGTAGTAATTTAATCAGTATATTACACAATAGAGATCCATAAGTTTCTGAATTTACCCCTAATGCTTCTAAATTACGAACTTCTGTTTGACAAGTATCTAACAGTTCTCTAAGCAAAGAGACATCTGATGATTTCCTAACAGGTGTTAGATTCAGCAACTTAGTTAAATGAGAATTAATAACTAAAGTTCTTTTCCCAAATCTTTCCTTTAAAGTTACTATAGCTGCGTCATAATTGTTGTTTGTCAGCGTAATACCTTTAATTGCATTCGCGGCTATTCCAGTTAAGTATGAATGTAAATAATTAAATTTATCAACGTTAGATAAATCTTCATTTTTGTGTATCAAAGATTCGAACTGGTCCCAGAATCTTTGCCAATCGGCAGGATCACCATCAAATCTTCTTATTGATAATGAAGGTAATTTAACAAATTGTTTTTCTAATTTTAACAAACTAACAGGTTGTTGATGTGTTCTTTGTATAACTGGTTTGCATTTATTAATAGCAACTTTCAACTTACATGTACAATTAATCAATTTTTCATGATACTCATCACATTTAATAATTTCGGTTTCAATTTCTTTAACATCTGTAATTTGACTTTGGATTTCAGAATCAATTTCTTTTAGTTGTTTAGACTTCAAATTTAGTTGTTCTGAAAGTTCTTCCAACTCTTCTTCTTCTATTTCATTTTCTAATATTTTACTTTCGATTTTAGAAATTAATCTTGTTGTAAGAGATCTTAATGCAGTTCGTTTAGCCTTTGCTATTTCCATTTTGAAATCAATTTCTATTCTTTCAAATTAACTTGATATTCTTTAACTAAGTTTCTCTTTCGATTTTAGAACGTTAAGAAGAGGAGTTAGAAGTAATTTGCAATATAAGATTCATTTTTAACAATAAAGAATAGTGAAGCTTACCTTGTTGCAGATTAAGATTTAATAATCTTACCCAAATTCACATCCAATTGTAGAGTATCCAATTCATTGAATCAGGAGAAAACTTTCATTTTTCAGAACGAACACAATCGGCATACACTATATGAAATCGAAACACATTCGAACAACATCAAATTATATTGCATTTTGAAACAAACGATAATCTTCCCGGCTGTGCTCACCATGATAAAATTCAAGAATAAAAACTTCTCTTTCATCACAAACAGAGATATAACACACTATATTTATTTATTAAAAAGCAGCATAACTTGCATCGAAGGTTCAGTATATCTCGGTTCACATCTCAAACTCCTCTGACTTACTCATAAACAAAACAGAAGAAGCGCCCTCTATCGGCGTTACAGTTAATGTTATGGGGAATTTATCAACAACAAACAAGGTGAAATTTTAATTTATATGTGTTTCATACTCAGTTGGCATTTTTGGCATTTGAAATTCTGTTGATCTGTTGCTCCTTTATAAAACTACCAGTATGCAACTATTTTGAAAACTGCTTTTACCTTTGGCTCACGAACTTGAGAATTTCTTTTTAATACCGCCAACGAGTACTCGTTGCGGAAAGAAGCCGAAAGCTTTATACCACAGCCATTTCAAAATTTCAAGGTTGTCAGAGAATTCTTTTTATGTAAGACTGTGTAGAGGTTTATTTTAATTTCCTAATAGTTATTCTTACTCTGTTTAAACACGTTTTTCTTTACTTCCTTATTTCCCACCTACGATTCCGTACTAGAATGAGTTTTCAGGTTCGCGTTTTATGTAAATGAGTAGAACTGGTACTTAAGATGAAGTCTCGGTCACTTCAGTAAAAGAGCTTAGAAATTCTCAGTACAGAGTGTTCTGCCTATTGCCTCGTCGTTGGTCTAAGTCTAATCTTACGATTTTTCGGCCGTGTTGCTACGTGCCTGCTAGTATTCGCCGGTGATTTTTAATAAGGACCAACTCTGTTAGTTATTGCTATGCCCCTTCAGCTGGCTTTAGTTTAGTTAGCATTAGATTAATTTCTTATTTTCTGTCTTAAGTTAAAGCCCAAGTGGAGGCTTACTGTAAGCCAAGCCATCTGTTAAATACTTTGAGTTGGAATAAAGGGTAAATTTATTCCTTCTTTGGACTTTTCATTTACGTGAGTGAACTCTGCGATGCATCGCTACCAAGTTTACAAGTAGTCTTGCAACCAAAAAGTACAAATTTAACTAGAACAATATAACTGCACTATGAATTTTTAGGAAATGGACCATGAATTAATTATAGGAACTTGTACTTGGAAAGGAATGAGTTCAAATTCCACAAATACAAGTCGCTTTGAATATGATTAAATTAAACAAGAAAACTACAGGCATAAATAAATATGTAAACAGTTCTCATCGATAATTCACTACAAAATCAGTATTTAATACGTTCGTGGCAATTTAACAATTGTTTTATGGCTTCGAACTTAGTTATGAGCTCGTTCCCTCAAGAGGGTTATGCAGATTTTGAGAAGAGCGCAAGGATTAAAGAAGTTAATTAAACCTAGTAGTCGTCAAACTGTCGGTAGCCTACAGTTGCTTTATGTCCGATGTCCCATACCACCTGAGTCTACCTGAAGAACAGAAGCCAAGCCTGGTCATAATCGTGGCAATTCAGATAGATGTAACCACTAGAAAGTAGTAGCCGTTGATTATTCATGCTGGAGTGTATGACGACGAGAAAAGTCCTGTCCAAATTGGTAAGTGAATGATTATATGGATGGCTTTATATAAAGTAGTAAATTGTGGTTCCTCGTAGAATTATCTTTGAAAAGTTAATTTTAGTTTCGTCAAGTAGACTGTTGTCTTTATATTTATGTTTGTATGCTCAAGAAGGCACTCATTGAAGCTTTTGTGTTAACTGTTTCACATCGAAGTCGCCCTAAATACCCGACCGTTCAGACATCGGCAGGTCCCCCGAAAGCTTGAATCATTTTCTAACTTGCTTTTCCCCATCATGTTAGTGCATGGTTCATTGCTTTAGGGAGTTGTTAATTAACATGCCAATCATTCTTTTGAAGCGACTAAAATTAGCTCTGTTAACTGAATGCACCTTCCTTCTCCTTTTTTAGCGTCCTTTTGTTTAGCTATTAATTCCTGAAGTTTCAATCCAGTCCTATGGGGAAACTGCACACAGTGGTGAAAGCATATGAAGATCCCAAGACAGAAGTTGTCGCTTCACTTAAGTAGGTTATTGTTCGCGCTGTAGCATCCTACTTGGCATGGAGGAAGGAAATCCATTCCAACAAAAGTACATATACAAGGGTGTTTATATATGAGTGAAACAGATTTTGCATTTTTTATTTTTTCCATCATTTTTTATTCCTTTTTCCTTAAATTTATCTCTCTTCTTTCTTTTTCTCTTCCTGCTGCATTCCAGTCAAAATATATATGCTAAGTGTTACAAGTCCGTTTTAAAATGTGTTATTTTAATTCCTTTGTTTGTTGGCAGGTTTGATTGTTTGCTTGTATGGGCTAATATACAAATTAATTTTTACACACTTTTTATGTAC
>KK120945.1:34691-54028 GCA_000611955.2 Stegodyphus mimosarum
CCAGAGAAATGAATAGCTGCATAGACGTTTTTGTACTTTTCTCCATGTGTAACGTATATACAAGTCAGTTTCACTTTGAAAGTTCCTCCACGAAGGCAAATCTTCCCTTAGGCAGATAGTCCTCATACGCTTTGTCGTAATGAAATAAACCGAAACCAAACCATACCAACTCACAAGTGTAATTTTATTCCACGAAAAAGAAAAAAACACCTATTTTCCATAAAATGTAGGACATGTTTGCTTATAAAAAGTCTGGTACATACTCAGAACAGGATTATATTTTACGCGATTTGTGTAGTATGTAATCGGTCTAGTCTATGATTAAATTTTGCGCTCCTGTAAACCTGGTGAAAGCAATTTTTTATACCTTGCATTATTGTTTAAATGTAATTTTTATTTATTGAAACTGTGGCCCTAAAAATGAGCATGTAGAGCTGTTATGTATTTTTGATAAGGGAGATGTGAAAAAGGAGCAATGGCCTTGCCGAAACTCGAACCTGGACCTCTCGAATACGCGCCAAGTTTGCTACCGGGGAAGTCATGCAGAATGAAGGGAGAAAACACATTATATGCTTCCCCTTTTAAACAACCACTGGAGAGTAGGGGACCCAATAGCCGAATTCTGGTGGTGAAGAATCATACTCCACCACCTTTTAGTTCGAGCGCGACTGTAGAGTCATTAGGTTATTTTGTAAGGTATTTCTCCCGCTTTCTTCGCATGCCTTCGTGGTGTAATGGTCTGCATGCTCGACGCGTAACCTAGAGGTCCGTGGTTCGATTCCCGGCGAAGGCGTGCTCATTTTTCATGTCTCCTGCTTCGAGTCTCGACAATTTTAAAGCAGGTGATGTGAAAAAATGAGCAATGCCCTCGCCGGGACTCGTAAAATGGACCTTTTGAGTACGTGTCGAGTGTGCTACCGTTACACCACGAAGGCATGCAGAAAGGAGGAAGAAAACGTCTTATAAGCATACCTACGGCAATACCTAAAGACACATTTACAATTCGTGACTTCAAAGTAGTATTTTTCTTTTCCTTTGCCTAGAGATGCGGGAATAAAGATCTACCGCAAAATAAAAAATCATTGAAATACTTGGTTCAAAATAAGCGTTTCTTGATTTACTACTCTTAAGCTTTCGTTGAGATTTCAACAAGCTTCCAAGCAAAAATATAAACAGCATCATTCGTTGCGCTGCAAAAATTATCGACTGGCAAACACTTTCTAGGTATTGCCGAAATTAATTCAATTCCTTTCCCATTTAACCCAACTTTCCTTTTAAGGGTACACACTTTCGACTCTCCATTTAACATAGTCAACTCTGCATGTGGAGCTCAAATTCCCATTCGCGTGCTTGGAATGCTTTGTATTTTTCAAATCAACGAATACGGAGGCATTCGCAAACGAAAGAGAGGAAGAAATAATCTGAATACTTCCCACTCTTGTCTCGAGTGGGTTAATTAAATCATGAATATAAATTAAAGTGCGTGAGAAAGCTGATGATATGGAGGAAAGATGCGTGTAGCTCTCTGAGTGTTAGAATTTTAGGTACTGAAAAATGAAGAGGGTAACAACACAGTTCTTCAACATATGGCCACTTAAGAAATCTGGAATTAGGTTTATTTAGGCTCATCTGATAAGATGTAAATGATGTGCCCTGGTGTTAAATTTTTAATAATGCTACTCTGTATTATCATTAGTCTACGCCCAAACAGAGGCGGAAATAAGCTGAGACAAAAGCAAATGGTTAACATGGTTAAAATAGGAAACAGAAATCTGACATATTTGTCAATTTTGTATTGTGTGAGTTAAATTCTGCCTAAGGATTCCTTACTTTTATTTCCAAATAACACGTTCAAAATTCAAGATATTTGCATGATTGTCGAGTTTAGTAAATTGTGCGGGCAATCCTATCGGACAAGCATACATTAAAATTTGAAATTAAACACTTTAAATCTTATTTAGGTATGCCTGTTTAGCTACTATTTAAAATGAGGACTGAGTTATTTCAGACGTAGCATTCTCTGTCTTTCGACCACGTTGTTTCGCTGCTATTTAAAACTTGCTGTTTTACAGCCGTGCATATTAATTGCTGGATACTCAACGTTCTGTGGTTCAAAGACCGGAGCCAATTACGCATTAAATAGTTGTGTGCAGCTGCGGCTGATTATTCAATTTAGATTTAGTTTTAATTTTACTTTCTATTTTTCTGTTACCATCAAAAGTGTGTAAGAGGTATTTGTGAGCCGGAGAAGATGCGTGTTAAACTTACTAGTCCAAAGAGGCATTTTGCCCAGAAGAACTGTTAATTTCGTTTAAACATTTTACGTTGGTATACTATAAATGTTGGTTCACTTTTCAAATTCTTTTCACAGAATCTTAGAGCCCTGTATTATATTTAATGAAATTAAACAATGAAGAATCTGCATAAATGTATGTATGTTTCTCGCATTGTGATAAACCAACAGTACCTAGGTTATCAAATTTTGAATATTGAACGTTTTAACCCGAATATGGGCATATGGAAGCCCAAATTTGAAATTTGGAATTTGTTTTATTATCTATTTCATATTTTGCAAAATTTTACCGAATTTTTGAATAAAAAACTAAACGATTTGAAAGGGAGCAATGGCAACACTCAACGGAGAAAAATATTTTTATCTCAAGAGCGAGAGACTGTGTACCGGCAATTCTAAAGCTATGTTCATTTTAAAATTATTTTGTGATATTGCTGTTGAACTGAATTTTATGATTTAAATATGAAAAAAATGATATTTAATAAATAAAGGTAACACACAAAACGTTAAGAAACGACCCTTTGGGCATAATGTAAAATGTGGAAACTTTCAGATTTTTTTTAATTATTAATTTAGTCAGTTTTTGCTTGTTACTGGCCCTCCAGCGGTAGTTAGGTCTGGGTCCGAATCCCGGTTAAATGGTTAGCTGTATAGAGGTTTTCACTGTTTTCTGCATTTGTAACGGGTTTAGGAGCTAGTTCATTTTTATTTCTTTATATGGCTAAGAATTAATTTAGTTTTAAAAAAAAATTTCTTTTAACAATTTCCCAAAGAGTCTCCTTAAAAGACTAAAATTTCTTTACATGTATGAGGTGTATAAATATTTTCAAGATTTCTTAGCATTCTATAGTAACCATAGGAGAAATACTTGAGACTATCTGTAAAAAATAGTAAGTTTTAAATCATCACAACATCTTCACATGCATTCAATGGAATGTTAGGAAGTTTCTCGGAGAGATACTGGGATGCGTCATTAAGCAGATGGGAGCATGTATTTAAGAAGGGATATTCCGGGATATAGTGACTAGTATTTCAAATACTGATAACATTCTATATCCTATCGATGGGACCTAGATAGGATGTCCTAAGGATATACTGGGATGTGACACTAAGAACTCGGATGAGTTTAGGGGAAAACTGGGATATTACGGGATATCCTGAACATTTAGTAAGCAAGACTTAATAACATCCCATACGCTGTCGATAGGACCTAGTTAGGATGTTCTGAGGATGTAATGGGATATGTTTAGGAGGCTAGCGGGATCTCCTGAGGATGTTGTAAGCAGAAGTTCAGAGATCCTGCTAACATTCCGTACGCTGCCCGCTGCCGATAGGATTTAGTTAGCATGTCCTGAGGATATCCTCGTGTGCGATATTAAGCACTCAGGAGGACGTGCTTAGAAAGTTCGAGGGATATTCCGAAATATCCTGAAGACGTGCGATTATCGCGCAAGCAACATCGTCCAGATATCCTGCTGATGTTTTTTGTGCTGTGTGAGAACTGTTCTTGAGTAAATAAAAGGCACCATTTTTCTTGAGTTGTTACTGATACGATAGAATTTAACAAATAGTCTCTTCTCAACTCTAGTAAGTTCTAGCTTCAGGTAACTTAGAAAATTTTGCTAAATCTTATAGTACTTAGAAGGTTTAGCTAGAGTTATATATTACTAATTGACATTAATTGAAAATTATCTTTACTTAAGTTGCTATTATAATAAATTAACTTTTTTTTAACTTAACGTGTAGTTTAAGAAAGTTATCTTAAAAACTAGCAGAAGCAAATCTGCTGAAATGATTAAAAACGTTTGCTTAACATAAATGTAAAAGTGGATGTTGTTATATATAAAATTAAATGGAATTTTCTAATTTTATGTATTTTTATTTTGACAGCTAAGTACAACAATTCAATTTGGTTAATTTATTAATTTTTTAAGAAACTAAGTTATTAAATAGATGTAGGTGGAAGTCAAATCATAAATAGTTAAAATTATTGAACTTCTCGAAATTTTAAATTAGAAAATATTCAGTTTTATTTTAACTTACATTAACTCTTTTAACCATTCGAAGGAATCTGTTCCAGATTATGTCTTTGAAACATACATAATGTTTCTTTGAAATCAGTTTGAATTTCACACGTGTATAAAGGTTCCAAGCATTTTTTTCAGTGGGTCATTTAATTAAAATCCTAATCGTAATAGAAAAAGTGGACCTCAAACACATCGAGAGCTTAAATTATTATTTCTCATATTTTTTTGATTCGTTTTAAGTAGTAGCACATTTTTGCCTTTTATTACTTAAACAAATACAAATTTGCTTTTATATATCAAAGCAGAGAGTGTTTAGAGAATAAAAAAATTAGCATTAATTTCTAAGATACAAACTATTAAAAAAATGTGCTTTCCCACCACATCTTTTGGGATATGTGAGGACTGGATGAGGAAAATTCTAAGCAAATGGAGAGTATACAAGTTGTACAGACGTTAGGTTATCTCAGAGCAGAAGACATGAAAAATTGGCAACGCCAACATCGGAACTTTCGAATACTCATCAAGTGTGTTGCCCACTACACCACGAAGGCATGTTCAGAAGGCAGGAAAAATACCTTATACACCTTATATACCTTATACACTTATATAATGTATATTTTAAAGGAATGTATTGTTGATATACTGAATGTTATAATTTCGATGTTTTATAATTTTAATTTTGGTATGTAGTTTGAAAACTGATGTCAAAACCTGATGTTTAATTGATGAATTATAGATTTTGTAAATTATTGTTTAAAGAGAGGATGATATCATAAAACCTTCTTGCTAAATGTGAATAGAAATTGTAATGAATAATGTAAAATATTAGAAATGTTTGAGATATATTATCAATTGTAATTTTTATATTTATATCTTTTGTGATGGATCATGTGAAATGAGGCAACAGAGTTTGTATTGCTCTGAATTGTATTACATGTGTATGTGTTTTTCTTTTATTGACATTAACACAATTTAAGATTTAAATAATTGGGACTGACAGATAGAATTTCCTTTCCGTTTTTATATTTTTAAATATAAGTTTTAAATTGATTAATTTTTACTTACTAGTAATTTTAGATAATTGACATTAATTTTTTCACCAATGCAGTCCTTTGTTTTGCTTTTAACACTACGCACCTGTTTTAAAAAAAATTGCTAATGTCTCTACAACACTAAAGGTCGTTTCTCATGACTGAAGTTATTTTTGCGTGAGATATTTACTTAACTAGCAGTTTCACTTAATTTCCAGTTCAGTTTTTTTTATGATTCGGAATTGTTCTGCTGCCTTGTATTTTTCTTTCTAACCACTAATAGACTTACCCTTTAAGGAAGTAGTTGTTATGTAAAGATCTTATTTTGTACTGATGAATTA
Source organism: Stegodyphus mimosarum (assembly GCA_000611955.2). NCBI lineage: Eukaryota > Metazoa > Arthropoda > Arachnida > Araneae > Eresidae > Stegodyphus > Stegodyphus mimosarum. The sequence continues at coordinate 40,384 of KK120945.1, forward strand.
TTTCATATTTTTAGAAACTTCCCTTTTGCTTCTGATTTCAGTTTCTCGCCAGAATGCAAATTTAGATGACATATATGCAAGTTTTAATAAGTTCGGAAATAGTATTTAAGAAGCCGAATTTGAGAGTTCGTGGTAGAAGTGTAGTTCCGAATTTATGCCGCGTCTTTGAAGGTAGCTCTGTAGCTGAATATCTTGTGCTAACCACTTACTTTAATTTATATTGATACTCTAGACTCCGCTTTGCTGTGTGCAGCCGATAAAGCGAATTAGATAGAAGTAGGAGCCAGTCGTGCAGTTAAAATTTAATTCATTCTGATTGTATATACTATTTTGTGTTTATGATTTTCTTTAGTTTTGTTGGTATGAATGGATGGATCGGTCTTTTAATTGCATCCATACTAAAATGTATCTTTTTGGTTTGATTTGTTCACATTATACTAACCTTTTTTTTTGTTGCCCGGTTCTTGAGGCTTTGGTTTTCCGGGGCTTCGGTTTATACTATGATAGTTATTACATCGTTGTATTTTACATAATTTTATTCTGGACACGGCCGGACCGACCGTTGTCTTCATTGTTTGTTGTTAGATGGGCTAGCTCTTAATTTGAGCCATACGACTGGAGCATTCCACTCAGGTGGGCCGGAGGGCTGCGCCCCCATTACTACTACTACACTTCCCCGTTTAAAGAGTCACGGGGTATTAGGGGACCCAATCGCCAAATCCTGGTAGTGGAGAAACATAATTCAGCAATCGCTTTAGTTCGGACGCCATTGTAGAGACATTAGGTTATTTTTGATGTCAGGAAACTGAAGAAATGTGCAGTGGCCTCGCTGGAACTCGGACCTCTCGAATACACCACAAAGACATGCTAAGAAGGCGGTAGAAATACCTTTTAAGTAAAAGACAATTCACAAACGAATAATGTTAAGAAATGGAACAAACAGTTGCTACTTAATTTCCGATTCGTTTAGTTGATGACTTAAAAGTGATCTCCTTAAAGTAGTTGTTATAAACTGATATTTAAATTTATTTATAGGAGTGCGCAATTTGTTAAAAGTATTTTTATCAAAAGCACCATATATAATACCTGCAAAATGCTATGTATAGTTTTTTTTTCAGCCTTGTTAGACCAATTTTAAATCAAGAGCTAACTGTAAAATTTCTACCGCCATAGCATTTTTCAAACCTCCTTTAAAATTGCAAAATTTTAAATCTCAAATTCATTTTAACTTTTTGAATTTATTTCCGACAACACGTAATGTTTACGCTAATTCTTTACCAAAATTTCTATTTCTTCTTTCAGCTTTGCTGGGAATAGATATTAGATATCATGCAAACATGAGATTTCATATTTGAGAAAGTGGCTAACAGTGCGCAAAAGAAGTGTCAAAGAAATGGAACATTGTATTTTAGTGAAATGAATTCATTTAATTACATAAAAATGTTTTCAAAATAACTCAGATCTCTCTAATGTTGAACATTTTCCTTCAAGTAATATTGCACTTAGCAATCTAACATATTTTTCACTCCCTGACATTTTCGTTATCCATTTGTACGTGGTATCGAAATAATATTTTTATCTCTTGAACTTGAAACTAGTAGAAAGTATTTTTTTTCTTTATGAACTCGACCTATTTCTTTCCAAGTACAGGCCAGAAATATCAAGCTTCAATCATATAGAAACATAACTTTCATCCAAAAGTCATTTCTTATGACTTTCCGTGTCGACCTACACTGAAAAATTGTATTAAACTCAATCTTCGGTGGGATTTTTTTTACTTATTTTTTTATTCGTTTTAAAACATGATGGAAGTGGAGGAGTTTTTCTGGCATCTCTGGAACCTCTTGAGGTTAAAGCAAGGCAGTTGAAACACGACACAAAATAGATTACAGCCTGCCAGTATGAAGCATTATATGTCAGTGCGTAGGGAACTTCTTTTCTTCCTTTAGAATGGGTTTATTTTGAAAAACTCTTCGAGAAATCCCTGGGAAACAGTTTATGAACAGCGTTCGAGGAGATTTTTTATCTTATCCACAGGGAATTTTTCTTTGCTTGAAGGAGTTTCGATGATTCTGTTTGTGGATGACTCAATGGAATTCAGACCATCTTGATTAAATGCATGAAGCCTGCAGGGTAAGAGAAAGAGGGAAAAAAAACTTCGAAAAAAATTTCAAGTAATAATTTTACCTTAAACCGAATTAATTAAAAATACTGAGTGTATTCATCACATGAAAGAGTTTATCAGTTGAAATATTCATCATAAGTACGCACTAGATAGAATATTTTAAAATAAAAATGAATAAAAAGTACTAGCTTAAATTTAAAAAATAAATTAAACAGTAATTAAATTCTAGTTTAAATTTAAAAAATACTAACTATATTTGTTTTAATATACCATGGTTTTTCCCCCTAAAATGTTGCTGCGAAACCCCTGGTAAATTAAGTACACCGTTATGTATGTGAAATTCGGGTACACTAATACAATAGCAATGATTATCCTTACCTGCTACGATAAAAAAAAGTACATAAACTTACCTTGTAAGGTATTTCTTCCCGCCTTCTGAGCATGCGTGGTGTAATGGCTAGCAGACTCGGCGTGTATTCGAGAGGTCAGAGGTTTCGAGTCCCGGCGAGGGCATTGCTGATTTTTCTCATCTCCTGCTCCTAAATAACCTAATGACTCAACAATGGCGCCCGAACTAAAAATGGTGGTAGATGATGATTCTCCACCACCAGGATTTGGCGACTGGGGCCTCTAATCCCCAGTCGCCATTTAAAAGGGAAAGTATATAAAGTATTTCTCCCGCCTTTTTAGCAGGCCTTCGCGGTGTAATGCTCAGCGCACTCGGTGCGTATTCGAGAGGTCTGAGATTCGAGTCCCAGCGAGGATATTCTACGTTTTTCAAGTCTCCTGCTTCGAAATAACCTAATGTCTCTCCAACCTTTACCTCAGAATGGGATGTTTTTATCATTTACTTACCTTTCTCGTGTTTATTTTGAAAGTAGTTCCAAGAATGAAAATTGAATAAGAAATTAAGTTTCTCAAAATATTGAGCTGGCATATCCCGGGATCCGATTATATCCCGGGAAATAGGCCGTTGTTAAACTTCCATCATATAATTTTGCCTTGATGGACTAAACAACAAGAAAGTAAGTCATAAAACTTTTCTTCCAATAAAAATTGCATCAAAATGACAGTGTGTTCTTAGCAAATAAAGTCTTCTTTTATTATTCTAACCGGCCCACTAGCGTCTGAGCGGTAAAGTCGCTGAACAATGGTAGTTCGATCCGGGTTTGGAATCTCGGGAACGGACTAGCTACATGGACATTTTGTGTTTTTTCCCATATGTAATGGGTATACGAATCTGTTTCCCTCGGAAAATCTTTCAAGAAGGTATCACTTCCCTTAGGCAGATAGCTCTCGAATACTGTGCCATAATTAAATAAAATAAGTATATACCAGTCAACCCTCTTAAACGATTTCTTTGAAATCGTACACCCAGAAATTATAAGGAAGTAACTTAATCAACTTACAGCAAAAATGTTTCATTCTTTTCATAGAAAACGTTCAAAAGTATTTATGTATCATTAAATATTTCTTATAGCAAGCAGATTTAAGTAATTATACATTAACTAAAAAGGGAAATTTTCTTTCTCAAACACAAAAGAAATAAAACATCAATTCATCTTAAACATTTCGCTCACATTTGAATGTAAATTTATCTTCTTATGGATTAGGGTATTGGTAACATTGTTCCTTTAAAGAATGATATAAAAATGACGGTTCTGAATGTTTAGAGATCTCTTTTGCAAATCTTTTTTGGAATATTTATTAATGCCACTGAATTTTCTGTGTTCTAAGTGAAAAGTAAATACTTGTGTAGGAGAAAAATTCTCGTAATGGCAAATTGATTCATACTAGGAATAACGTATGCGTTTTTCTACGCAACTTCCAATAACTTGAATGCTAAAACCATAAAAAGAGCCTTTAACAATAGATAGCCGAACAAAGTATTGTAAAAGTAAGAACGTAAGAACGTTAACAAAACGGAGGCAGGCTGCGCAGGTTATTTCTTTCCTACTTAAAGCTGAAATAACACTTAGCTTGAGTATTTGATTTCTTTACGTAAAAGATTTGTGTCTGAGCTATCATTGTTACATATACACTCATGTCCATAAATTAAGGATAATACAAAATCAGGAAAAGGAACAGTTAGAACCAAAACAAATTTGACTTATTTGTAAAGATTAGTTGTTAAACAAAAGGTAAAGAGCAAAAAAGATGCTGTATGTTTGATATTAGTAAAAAAATTAGCGATTTTTTCTCCCTGGAGCAAATTACAAAAAAAAACCTATTTACAAAAAACCAATATTACATGGTTGGTGTGATTGCTAATACATTGTATATCTCCCAGACGATGCAATACAGTCCGTACAAAGCCTAGGCATGCTCAGTATCAAATTATTGATCTGATCTTCGGGGAAATTACACCACTCAAAAAGCAATGCTCTCCGAAGTTCCGGTAGACATGTAGGACGAGGTTGACGGGCTGCAACTCGTCGGCCAAGCATGTCCCATACGTGCTCTACTGGATTCAAGTCCGGTGAGAATGCTGACCAGTCCATACGGGTGATATCATCAGATTGAAGGCATTCGCTTACGATGTTTGCCCGGTGAGACTTTACGGCGTTGTCATCCATAAACACAAATTGTGCCCCATGACGCCCCGAAACAAACGTACATGTTGTTCCTCAATGACGTCCCGATAGATTTGGCTTGTCATGGTTTCAATTTGAACATGCAGGTAAATTCTGGAACCCAGAATAATTCCACCCAAACCAGCACTCCTCCACCACCGTAACGGTGTCGTTCAATGATGTTTTCTTGGTGGTAACGGGTACCTGGAGCTCTCCATATGAAAGTCCGGAGAGAATCAGACTGCAAGCTAAACCTGGACTCGTCGGAAAACATCACACAAGCCCACTGTTGCGGTGTCCACAATGCATGCACTCAACTCCAGGCTAAACGCAGGCGACAGTGAGTTGCAGTAAGTATAACGTATCTGACAGGTCTACAAGCATATAGAACAATCTGCCCTAAGTGTCTGTACACGGTCTGCCTTGAAATTGTCGCACCAGTTGCTGAAGAGAGCTGACGAGACAGGTCTGTGGCTGTGCTCCGCCTGTTTCTTTTGGCAGTAAATTCCAAATACCGGTCCTCATTCGGCGTTGTAACTCTGCGGCGACTTGTCCTGTAACGTCTACTCACATTACCATCATCTTTGTATCGTTGCCAAAGCCTGGAGATGACACTTTGGGCAATTCCAAGTTCGTCTGATACTTCCAGTTGGGTACGCCCACATTCCAGACGGCCGATAATTCTACCACGTAAAACATCATACAAATGCGTCGTTTGTGTCATAACTATTCGGTTATTGCACTGAAATGCAATTTCTGCGAACAATTTTACTTCTTTGCCTGTATTCCTTATATATCACTCTCTTACACTCCTCACACTTGTCAGTGTGACGTACCATCGGTGTCATCTGGTTACTTCCTGAAATTTGCATATGATTCTTGAAGATGTGTGTAGTGATTTTACAGGTGATACATTTATTTTAGAGTTCGATTTCCGCGTGACTCCAAATTTTCCTTAATTTATGGACACGAGTGTATATTTTAATAGCCTTTGGAAATTATTGCAGCATGCTGTACGTTGAAATAAAGAGAATAGCTGAGTACGAAAAGTAAAATTTGTTTTTATCACTAAATTTTATCATTTTCTAGTGTGTTATAACGCCTTTCAGAAACTGCATATGGAGTGCCTACTTTACGGCCAAGTGCATATTTATTTATTACAAGGTTATTTCATTATAACCTTACAGCAAATGCATATTTATTTGTCTAAAGGTTATTTAGTTATAACCTTACAGCAAAAGCATATTTGTATGAAGGTATTGCCTTACGAATGCACGAATGTATTAGGATTTCATAATTTTAATGTAATATAACTTTACGACAATAGCATATTTATATGAGCAAGTGAATTTCACAAATTACTCTAGTAATAAATACAAAGGAAACACAATATTGCTGACATTGTACATTTAGGTATGTTGAGCAAGAGCTAACGAAAGTTAATTTATACAATAATATGATCAAAATGCTGTAATTCTTTTTAATGAAGAAGATATACATTATTTGACTCAAAGAGGAATCTTACAGAGTAAGACGTGTGCTAGTTGGAAAATTAATTGATTTATTGCAATAAAATTTTGAACACAGATGTCCAATACCAGGAGACAGCCAGTAATAATCTAACATTAAAAAAGAAAAAAAATACGAATAAATTTTATATTACGCCCAAAAGGGGCTTTTTTAACGCGTTGTATGTTACCCTTATTTACTAAATATCACATTCAACAGACTGAAACCATAAATTTCATTTCAACAGCAATATCAAAATATAATTTAAAAAGATCATATGATTGCAATTTCCGATACACAGCCTGACGATAAAAATGTTTTTTTTTCCTAGAGTGTTGCCATTGTCCGCTTTGAAATTGTTGAGTTTATTAATAAAAAATTCGTTTAAGGTTTACAAAATATGAAATAGATAATAAAACAAATTCCAAATTTGGACTTCCACATGCCCTTATTCGTGTATTACGTTATACAAAATGATGGCTCTAGATACCGTTGTTTATCACAGTGCGAGAAACCTATATACATTTATGCAGGTTCTTCATGATTTAATTTCTTAAAATGTAAGACAGGGCGTTAATATCTGGTATCAAAAATTTTAAACGTTTTCAACGTAAAATGCCAAAACGAAATTAACAGCCGTTCTGGGCAAAGTTGCCCTTTTGAACTAATAATAAGCAAAAAAAATAGCTCAAAATCAGATGAATATAAATTCAAATGAAATAAAACGTGTCGTATTTTGAGAATGGTCTAGCTAAAAAGGAAGAAGCATCATACAGCATTAAATACACCTCACAATATGTATACTGTAAATGAGATTGTTTATCACAGCTCGTGCCAAAAAAAATCGTTCTTCCCAAAGCTAAAATTTTAATACATAAAGGGTCCTGAGGTTACACACTGCTCTTCCCAGAACATATCAGACATCCTTTATTGAATTTAACAGCCTTCGCTGGCTATAACATATGACGAACATCGTCTTCATCCAGAGAAATTAGACCAATTATGGTGTGGCCCTACCTTATCGTCTACAAATACTATAAAGATCTTTCGGAAGGAGTTTGAATAAGGTTGAAGAGCTTCATCCCTTGATGTTATGTGGCTAGCATTGCAACAATATATAGCAGCCCAGCATACTGTTTCTCTACACGAGCATTCCATTTCGACCAAACTAGTAGAATTTTCTATATTTGGAAGAAAGACAATGAATCCATATGAATATAATACTTTTAATGTAGACTCATTGAAAGTCACCACGTAACTGTATCTCGACACATCAACGAAGATGACATGGCTTCACTGTTGCTGTATATAGAGAATTGAATGTTTCGTTTCATATAGAAGGCTGGCGTTCTTTTGCGAATAGTTCAGGGAAAGGCTGGTCTCCGGGCGTACAGATTCTTGCATTGGTAGGCGTCTATGCACCTGAAAAGTTTTGTATTCGAGACAATAAACTTTTGTTTCCTTCTCCCAAAGCACTCTGTCTGCCATTTCTCTGGGGTACTGTGCATTAATTCCAGTCCAGGTGACATGGCTCTTGCACGGTTGTAGATTGGCTTTTTATGATAGCATCCACAGTCTGAAATAGCTGTCATACTAACATTTGAGATCATTAAGCGACATCCACTTGAGACCGGGGAGTCTCAAGCCTGCCGAGAGTTCTCTACGTCATTTCATCACTTAACAGATTATGAAAGAACTTAGTTTAATTAAATCAGTCAGTTGTATGACTTTTCTTAAATGACCATTTTTATATTTTCTTAAAAAAGCATTCTCCTAAGAACCACTAAGTGTCTGAATTGCACTTGATTTTCCCCAAGTTATATATGGAAGCAATTTTTAAAATATTAGCGATAACTATTTCGAATTATTAGAAAAAATGTACTTGTAAATTTTATTTTGAATGCCAGTATACTTACATGGAGTTTAAACCTTAATTCTATTTAAGGACTATTACTTTAGATTGTTTTCCTGTATGTTTCATGTTTTCATTACTTTATTGCCATTTATTAAAATATATTCTAATAATAGTAGTAAATCAAGACGAAGCATGTAAATGAATATATATTTCAACAGCAGTGAAATACATATTCACGGAGGGGGTGTATAGTGTCAGATTTTCACGTATACTGTTAATGTGAGTTTTCGTAATGGTATCGCAGTGTTCATTCTATCAGTCTATTCAGCAAAATTCCTGACAGTAAAATGCCGAGCAAGATAAATTACCCACTAAAAAGAGACGCTTTTCTTTTTCTGAAACTCATACAGGACGTAATTCTTACGGTTCGAATTCAAATCAAGGATATGATATATTTAACGTGTTATTTAATTTAAAAAATTTCAATAATTTAAATTTAGAATTAATTTTCTCCAACAAACTTTAAAATATTATATATACATGCATAGATGTAATATTTTATATGCAATAAGAATCCAAAAAGTCATTTTATGTAAAAGTAAGATATTGTTGGCAATTTTACTTGTACCCTCAGATACGTGCAGGAAAACGTCTTCTTCAAATTACGCATATAAATAAGAACAAAATAAGTTTTATAAAAATACATATTTGAAAAGACGTATTTACGTATTGAAGAGCGCTGAGTCTAAAAGAAAATATACATTCAACTTTCCATTTTTCATTTATGAAATTCTAATAAGTTATATCTTCACTTTTACGTATTTCAGGCGATGCAAGTTACGTTTTTATTGCTTTTCCTCCAGACTAATTTTTAAGACTAATGTTTTTGCATTTGTAGCAGCTTTATTTTTATCATAGAAGACATGCATTAGTTACCTGTAACTTCCTCTTTTTACTGAAAAGTTTCTAGTTTCTTAGTTTAGAATGTTAACCCAATAATTTGTAAAGCTTTAAAATTCCACATGATTTTGGAGCATTTCTTGGTATTACCTGTAACATCAACATTTGGATGAAAAGTGTTCAAGAATAACTCGTTTTTATTCTTACACCCAGCAAATTGTGGTCATTGTTCTTATAAACAGACATCAAATAAGGCGATTGGCCTGATATCTGATTTTTCTGAATAATTTTGCGGTATCTTGTGTCTCACTATTTCTTTGAATTTATTATATAACATTTTATCGTGAAAAAATGCAGATCAGTCTGCGTCCCCACATTGTTGTGTAGCAAATTCACTTAATTATTTTTGAGTTACGACTTAAGAATTAGTTTTTACTATTATTCTAAATTTATGCTACACAAAGTGTATTTTATTTAATATGCTGTATTTATATTTGCTTTGTTTAATTTTAAATAGGGGTTTTTGGTAGTTAAGATTTATACGTATATTCCTCTCGTTACTCGTAAACGCGTTGAAACGCACAATGGAATTGGGTGCTTTTCTACGTAATAAATTTGATTTTATGTTACCTAACTTAAGTTGACCCATTATTAATTTATATCACTCGATGCAGAAAAATTAGCCTTTTAATTTAAGATCACTTTCAGGATTCTAGCTTTAACAGATTTTAAGACACAGTCAATTATTTAACTGAATTTTACACTTTGCTTTGTGATAAGTTATTGGGGGGAAGGGATTGGAAAAGTTGCATTTTTTAGCTGAATTCGAAGGCTTTGCTTACATGTTAGGAGGAATACAATAGGGATTTCCGGTAGGCGACTTTAGGTTCGCCAGTTGTCCTTCCACCTGTTTCCAAATTCTTGGCATTTTTTTGGCGAGCTAGGCGATATTTGAATTCGTGTTTAGTTCAACAACTCGGAAAATTGAGAAATTTTACAGGGATGTATGCGGGGTTTGGAGTACTGGATTTTTCACCCTGTTTTAGCTGATCTTGGCGTTATATTTGTTTCCTTTCTTAACAAAAAGCCGGTGCAGGTATATAGCTCCTCTTCTTTTTGGCCTGACTTGACTCTGCTCTGCTTCGTGCCTTGAGCACGTTTTTGTGCAGTTTTAAGGATATTCTTCATATAGCAAGCGGGGCTTTTGCTCCCTGAGTTTTTTGTAATGATTACCAGTTAAGATATGTTATTTGCTGGCCTCGGGCCTTATTCATTTATGCTTTGCTGTAGTACATCCTGAATTAAAGGGCTGTTTGCCCCTCAAAATGCTCCAGAGTTCCTGGAATGATTTTCGGCTATTCTAAGAATTGAAAACTAAAGCAACTAATAGGAAATCGCTTTAAATTGGAAAATATCCTACATTTTGCTTCCTTCCTTCTTCATTATATTCTCCGTTTACCTGGAATTCTACTCTTAATGATGGTTGCCTAAATACATACCTTACATATTAATTATTCCATCTTCTGTGTTCATCTTGCTGAATTTCTTTCTGAATGGGTTCTTCTGCTGCTGTGTCCACGTCTCCAGCGAGTTGAGTCCTCTCCGGCTAGCGTCTTTACGTAGGCCCACGTTCCGGTAAAGTTTTCCGTTGGTGACCCGTTCTAGTCTACGCATGGAGCCGACGACGGTGCTCCAGGACGATTGCTGTGTCTTTTTCATCAACTAAGTTCCCTTTTGTCGTTTCCTTTCGTAACTGGGTTAATCTAAATTTTAAAAAATATAGTATTACCGTAATCGTAATTTACATCCAACTTGTTAGAAGGGTTCTCCCTATTTTAAAATTGTAAATTATACTGGCTTAATTTGTTCAATGATTTTGTTTAAAGATTTGAGTTGTTGAACAATTGGAAATTTTGTTTTATTTGGTGAGCATGCTATACATACTAAGTTAAAGTAAATAGTAAAACTGAAAATGCTGAGTTAAAGTATATTGTAAAACTGAAATAGAATTTTGCTCCTATGTTAATGAACTCTTTCTAAAAGGGAGGCTCTGTGGTACTCTGTTAATTGAATACAAAATATTAGAAAACGGTTTTTTGATGAGCTAAAATGACATATCTAAATTTCAGGATTTTATCTTGATTGGTGGTATCTTGATTGGTAAAAATAGTAATTTTAAGTTGTTAGCAATAGTAGTATTCGTTTTATTTTCTGTGCAATAAGATAAATTTTCTTTGTTTTGAATACTAGATATTTTGTATTTTCTGTGCAATTATAAGGTGTAAAGAGTATAGTTGTTAAGGAAAAAATATATATATACATATTTTTAGCTTTGTTTTAAGACTTAAACTGTTAAGAGATAAAATAGTGATGTTGGATTAATAGATAGTTACTTATATTCTGAAGGTGTTTATTCTTTTTATGAAATTACTGAATTTTTACAACAAAAATGTTTCGCTGTCAGTGTTAGAATTTGCTTAGATTATTTTCGCTCTCCGGAGAGATGAAGTATTCTTTTTATTTACTTAATTGATATCGATTACTTATAATTTTGATCTATTGGAAAAATAAACACTAAGATTTTTCTTAAAAGTTAATATTGATTACTGTATTTTTTGTTACGTTTAATTACATTGATTCACTAGTATCAAGGTTCATGGGTTGTTAGGTTTAAAAAAAATATACACAACGCAAAATTCTTGGTAGGATAGTACGTTGAGGCAAAATTGTTAAATTAGTTTTGTTGTGTCCTTCTCTAGTGGCACAACAACATCATATCTTCTTTAAAACATAAGCTATCTAAATCTACAAAGGGGCTAAAAAAGAATCGAATTGATCTAGTAATGTTGGTCAGCTGACATTCTAATTTTTAAAGAGTTTCTGTTTCAGTACATCATTTTATTATGCTTCTTATTATTTCATGCATAAACAGCTGTAATGAAGTTGTAACTTTCTCATTTCCATATTTCTCTTTGCATAAGGCGTTATTTCACTATATTTCCACAAACGTTTACGACGAAACGTTTTATTCAGAGATATGCCACATGCACACACATATACATACACACACAAAATTCTATATTTTCCGTTCTACTCAGCCGACTGACGAAATTCAACTTGCGTTTTTTATTTTGCGTTTTATTTTTGCGTCTTTTGCGTCGAAAGTACGACATAGATTATATATTAGATTTATATATAGCATTATTCTCACATAGATATTGTTTCTAAAATGACATACCATTTTTCCGTATTTCCATACTACACCTTAGATTGTCATAGTACTAAATTTTGCAAAAATTGCACAAGAATATTTTCAAATATTATGCTCAAAATTTTAGCTCCTCGGTGTTGATTGAATCTGATGTACGTATTTATTAATATTTCTTTTTTATTCCGCCTAATGGATTCCTTTTTTTAAAGTTCGATATTTAAATTTAATCGAAAAAAATCGCTAATATTTTTCAGATTTTTATTTTTAAATTTGTATTTTTAATACAATTATTAGTTTTTCGAAACACATTTTGAATTATAACCTATAAAATTTTTATCATCATCTTAAGTAGATGTATTTTTAGGCATACCTGTAAAAACTTAAAGTGTTTGACACAAAATTTCCGAAGATATACATGAAGAAATACATTGGCATGTTTGAAATTTGGCCCCTTTTCAAAGCAATACTAACGCCAAATGTGGTTTACGGATTTGTTGCAATCTTTAATGAATTGCCATAGAAATTTTTACCTTAAATTTCCCAATACACTTTTACAGTAAATCATACGGATTTTTCCCATCAGTTTTATTAATGATGCCCACATAATAAATGTTTATTAACACTATTATGAATTTTGTATGCATACAAATAATTTTAATGAAATTATACATAAATTGTAGTATCGCTTCTATAATGTAACATGGAAGGTCTCAAGACGCTCCACCATAAAAATAAGGTTACAGAGGCAAGTCTATTTCACATTTAGATAAATGGCTATCTGGTCAATGCGCAAAGACGGCGATGGTTTTCGGGACTAATTATTTCGTCAAATTTATTGACAAATGTAATCAACTGTATGCCACTGTAACTGCATTCAGCCGTATGTAACTGTAAGAGTATATACCTTCCAGTATAGCTTTACAGAAGGTTTAAAATAATCACCTTTGAAAAGGGAAATTAGAACGTAAATCTTCAGTCTTTATGACAAATGTCAGAAACCGAATAAATCAGTCAAATTACAGAAGATTAATGGCTATGTAGAATTCGTCTGCAGCTACTTAACGGGCAGCTCAACATGTCCTGTAAATTAGTAAAAATTCATAAAAAAAATTGGTCATAAAAATTAAAAGATAAGGCTTTTGGTCATAAAAATTAAAAGATAATAAGAAAAAATATGCTAAGTTAATGTTGCAACCAGTGTAGTAATTATTTAATGAAATACAATTGAACATAAAATTGCTCTCCATGCATATGTTAGCAATCTTTTCAATTGCAATCTGTCGCACAGTTTTGACAATTCTATTCAATTATGGCTTTAATTTTGTCATCATCAACTTCAGAAGGAAGGCCACAACTTTGATCATCTTCAAGTGAGAAATCTCTAGAACGAAAGTTTTAACCAATTTTGACACATACGTTCTGTTAAGTAATCAACACCATAAGCTTCACATATTTCTTGAGCCTCAGCCGCT